>DWJK01005187.1:0-11345 GCA_018248815.1 Croniades pieria auraria
GACCCGGAAAATATACATGTGTGTTACAGTTAAAATAGGAGTTTCTGCCCATACCCTTACACCGGTGCCATACGTTGGCACAAATGTTTCTTCCGTAGGTTTAGAGAAGGCAGTGGTGGCATCAAAGTTTGGTCCAACGCTGGGAAGGAATATTTCAATCGTCATATCAAGTATATGGCTTACGGCGATGCTGAGAGCTTACACCACGCGACTTACTGAGCCGCCAGCGAGCAGGCCGTGCGCGCCGCCGCGGACGTGCTTGCGCGATCGCGGACGACTCCCGTTTTACTTTTGAAGTGCGATTTCAAGTCACTAACTCAACGTACGATTTTAAATGTTATACATTTTCATCTCATAGTTTGTTAACAGTGTCGCTTTAACAACTTCAGATGTACAGTCGTTCGCTTAAGTCGATATGTATGTATACATTTAAAGGGTAATAGTTGGTGGACCATAGATTGTTTTGTAAATTGCGGGATAGATAGATATTGCGGGATTTATCCCGCAATATCACGCTTTCTAGAATTAATTGACAGTTTATGATTAAAGACAAAAATGATGTCAAAGAAATAGTGTAATACTTGATACACAATCAATACCCAGAAATATTGACCAACAATTTGTTGCAGCAATATGTTGCAGTTTTTGTTTTAATTGTTAACCAATAAATGTAATTTACCACAACGTAATATACGCCCCTATGGCTAAACACTCAGTGGTAGCATTTTGTCCCTTTTTACCACAGGTACTGCCCTAAGAGTGACCTCTTTCTTTGTTGGGGTGCAACTACGTCAATTGAGTGTTTATGAATATGGACACATTAATCTTTTTGTATGTAATATTCTGATTATAAACATGAATATTGTTTTAAATTGTAACCCAAGTTACGAGAAGTTTAATTTATTATATATTTACAACTCAGTCAGTGAATATGTTAATATGTCACTTTAATGTAAATCGAGTTTAAATTCATTCGAATCGTAGTGGTCAAAAGCCTCCTATTTTTCTTATAGAAGGGAGGGGGGTTGAGGAGTGGGGTACTATGTTGTTTTCTTTAAAGAAGGCTTAAACTAGATGTCTATGAATACACCTGCGTGGCTTGAGGGTTGTAACAACCCGAACAATGTGTATATGGAACTAGTCGGGCCATCCCGAAAAACGTACGTGAGTTAAGCTGGTACATATTTAATCATCATAATGTGTATATGGTTTATAAACCTGATGCAACAAAAATTGTATAATATCTAGTGACCAATAAGTATAGAATATATTGGTAGTTTTTGAACAATAACAATTATGCATCGAAACAGTTAAACTCGATTGAGGCAACTCGATTTTGCTATTACAATATGTTACGTAAATTTTTTTAAAACCAATCACTCGATTTCGATTATACCGGCGTGGATATATCCAAGCGTATGAATGCTATGCTAATGCAGATATATGTATGAAAACAAGCATGGTAAAAGTGGCATTGATGTAAAAACTGTATGATTTTATGTCGGAGCTCATACAACAAGTAGTGTCTCGATGTAAAAGCAAATATACACGTAAAAGTAGTAAGTAGGTATAGAAATAAGTGATTGTATTGTTAGTAATAAACATTCAGAATATTAAAACGTCACGAAAAGATGTTATATGTTGATAACGACGTTTATAACTCTAAATGTGAAATAATATCATAAGTAATTGGAGTAGTTGGATCACTTTCAATTAATATTTTTACATTTAACGACTGACTTCATTAAATTTGCTCTACTCTTTATTTAATTATTACAATAAGAGAGATATGACTATGATTTTAATCCTTCTGACTTTGACTAGAACCCTTTCGATAATGGCTGTAACCTTTCTATGTTTTTAACTCTTTTGACTATGGTCTTAACTCTTCTGACTATGGTCTTAATTCTTTTGACTTTTGTCTTAATCCGTTTAACTGTGACCTTAACCCTTAATACTTTAGATTTCAACTTTTCTAAATAATTGAGGTCATAATTCTTGACTGTACTCTTAATTCTTCTGATCTGGAATATGACTTTTGTGACTGTGGCCACAATTCTAATTATGGCCATAATCTTTCTGCGTATGGAAAAAGCTCCTGTAATTATGGGCATAACTCTACTAACTACCCACATAATCCTTTTGACTGTAGCTTCTCTTCGAGCATATCAAAGAATAGCCGTAATCATTTCCACATGCAATGTCCGGTCCTAATGGTATGTTAAAATATGGTAATACTTGGCTAGTTCGCGCCAAAAATGTATGACATCTTACGTCACATTAGTCTCATAAGCAATAAAAAAATAAACGATAAGACCTTGGCGCCAACATTGTCCAAGTGCTTTTATTTTTTTAGGGTAGAGTTCTGAATAGTCCTGTTCATTTGTTTCTAATGTTACTACATTGGGCCTAGATTGTTTATTTTTTAACACTAAGTTATGCCCAATGAGATATTGTTCTAAATGGTATTATGGTAGTTGTTTGTTTTCGAAAATGTAGACTTGTTATTTATCTACTATACGTACGATGATACTTTTAAGTTCGAAATATTATTAGTTACCTGTTATTCTTTAAACGTAAACGTGCAAGTTTAAGATAGGAGTCTTTCTATTCGTGTAGCGCGACTGTAATAATTTATATGTCACTTCTTTTTTATACCATGGTAGAATATATAAGAAAACGTAAGTAAATGTGTATTTATAAAAGAATCCATCCCGTTACGTTAAAATATGTGTTCGACTATAATTAGCGCTCACAATTTGTTTTGGATTGGGTTATTGTTTTTTTGCTACCTTTTTAGTTTCAAGCGTCCTTGTTGATCAACCGAACAGAATATACAACAGGCAGAAGTCATCTTGGTATTTGCTAGGAAAGTGCTTTCCTTCAAGCCATCCGAATCCGCTTCAAAAAATAACCCAAGTGTTGCCTTAGTCTCACGAACTCACAACTATAAAGGATATTGCAAAATATAGTTTTTTTTAAATGACAAGTTATTGTCAAATATACCTCATACTTATTAGAATATCTTTAAATATCTTCAGATATATCTCGTACATAATATTTACACGTGAATCGCATAAAGATGCGACAATGTCCTTCTCCTGGCCCTTGAATACTTCGTACCATAGTGCACGCGAGCTTTCTCATTTACCCGGTGTCCTGCGTGAGCGACAAATACGATGCGACGCGACGCAACACGACGCGACGTAATGCGACGCGATGCTACAAACGACAAATGTCCTATGTGATTACTTCTCGAATCATAGAGAAGTACAGTATAAATTTGCTCGAAAGTTCATATTTAAAGTACAGACTTAAAAAAATATTGTAAGCACAGAAAGTAGACAAAAATAATATTTATACAGAGAAAAACATTTGGCGAGTTCCATCATTTATATCCAAAATTAAGAAACGATTCTAAAATGTTTAAACAATATTGTGGAGTGTTCCGTCTACTTTCGAATACATTATTGCTGATATTAGGTCTGAATTTCAATTAAAAACACCAAATTTTTAAAACCTATTTCTATTGAAGAAACATTACTCTTGACATTGCGGTGAGTACGTACAAATGAAACTACATAATATTGTATTATTGAATATATTTTAATTATTATGAAATTATCACTGAGATGAATCACCAGAAGTGAAGTAATCCATCATTGAAGATTCTGCGTTTGATGGGGTATTCAGTTTGATATTTCGTTGATGAGCATCTGAACCTGAGTCCACAATAATAATTTATTCAGAGATGGTATCTTTTTCATATACGGCAGTATAGACTTGAACCAGTTCAAGTCGTCGTCGTCTTCATTTAAATCTTTTTTCATTAGATCTATTTTTTCTCGTTCGAGTGTTATTAAGATTTCTCCAATACTTTTTGCTGCACATTCTCGTACCTTTTGGTTAGCTAACGTTCCAAAAGCTCGCGATGGGGTATGCGACGGTCCAGGTGTCGAGGTATCATATCGAATCTGTGCCGAAATAGCATTTTGTGCAGTTGCAGCATCAGTCGTAGGGTCATCAATTGTTGCCAAATTGGTATCATCTGTATTGGACTGTGATTCATCGGTTTGTGTATTGTATGATGTTTGCTCAGAAAGAATAGACATCACTGTATCTTCATCGATAATGTCGCTTTCATATAATAATTTATTTTGAATGATGCTAGTAGTTTTACGTGGTTTTAAAATAATCTTTGATATTGACCATTTTGATCTGCATCCGATCCCGATCTTGGTTTTTCTACTTTTTTAAGCTCTCTGTTATAGGAATCTCATAAATTCTTCCACTTCTTTTTTACATCATCAGCTGAAATTAAAACAATATTATTATTGACAGATATTTGGTTACTAGAACACCATATAGAAAGTTATCATTCAATTTCCGTATATCAAAAACTGCCATTTCAAACATAGTAAAAGAAGTGTGTACAGCAATTTGGAAGACTAGTAATAAAACATATGCCTATACCTACAACTGAAATGTAGAAAAGTATCGCGAAAGATTTCTGGGAGAAATCGCAATTTCCTAATTGCATTGGTAGCCATGATGGCAAACACATGTACATATCAAGAAACAAAAAAAAAACAGGTTCTATGGACTACAATTATAAGGGATTTTTCTCTATTGTATTACTAGCCTTAACTGATGCTGACTATAAATTTATAATGTTTGATATTGGTGCCTATGGAAAAGATAACGATGCTGGAGTTTTTGACTCATCTACGTTACGACAAGCAATAGAACATAAAAAACTACAAATACCGGAACCCGACTTTTTACCAAATACTCTCAATAAAGCGCCTTTTGTATTTGTGGTGATGCTGTATTCCCATTAAAAACATAACTTTTGAAGCCTTATGCACAAAAAAATGTCAGTGAAGGACATATTAAAGAGCTGTTCAACTATAGATTATCTCGAGCGAGGATGGTCGTTGAGTGTTGTTTTGGTTCAATAGCGTCAAGATTTGGATTACTTCATACGCCAATTCAGACAGATATTGAAAATACTATCAACCCTATAAAAGCTATGACTCCACTTCACAATATAATTAATACGTGATCTTGAGAGTAATTGCGAAAATTTGACTTCAACCTCATCACCTCATCTTCAAAGATCAAGAAGATATAATGCCTCAAGTCAAGCAGCCATACATACAAGAGAAACATTCGCAAATTTTTTTAGTGAGCATTGAAGGTTTCGGCACTTAACGGAAGTGGCAGGCCAGAAGAACGGCCAGCCACCTGACGATTAACAAAATGATTGCAAGAGTAAATTACTAAACTTAATAATAATGTAAACAAAACTTACCTGTACATTCTACTGCTTCGGCAACATTCTTCCAACTTCTTTGTACTAATAAACGATTCTTATAATGTTTATGTTTTTTATCCTACGACAATCTTTGCTCACGCACTGCGGTGGTCAACGCTTCTGAATCAACTATTTCGTAATTCGTGGTGTCGCGTCTGATCGCTCTCAAAACAGGTACACCGCGTGTCGCCGCAGACTGTCATATAGGTCGCAAGCAAGGTATATCGTTGAGTTGATCGCGTTTGTCGTGTTGGCAACGTCGCGTCGCGTCGTATTCGTCGCTCACGCAGGACACCGCGTTAGATATCTATAGCTATACATTATACATATCTGAGGGGATTTGATACCTTAATAAAACAAAAATATAATAAATTTGACCTTTTAAGCAGTATCTCATCATTATGTCATCATAGCAAGATGCCTGGTTAACTTCTGCGAGTTATAACTAGTTAGCGTTAGAAACGATTGTGCGAATGTTTCCCCGTTGTACTTCTACGGAGTTGATCGGTCGGTAACAGCTAACTTTTATGTAATAAATATAATAATCGATGCTTTCGTCATTTCACTGGTGGAATATAGGTCTCTCATATTGAGATGGTTAAGGCCATAGTCTGCCACGCTGGCCAAGTGCATGATGGCAGACTTCACGCACAAGAATTTTTGTTTTGAATTCTAAGGTTTGACATAATCAAAGATCGTTGAGTACATTTCTGTGTCAGTTAATTCGTCTGTTAATTTTATAATCTCATATTACTTTTCTTCAAAATATTCAGTTTACTTACCGACTATGACGCTCGTTATTTATTTGTTCTGTTAGTGAGAGATAAAATATTTTTGCTGAATATTTTGAAAGTACAAACGTAAGGGAACAATACGAATTATAATTGTAGTTTTACCAGTAGAAATGAACAATATATTTATGGTAAATAATAATTAGTGAATTGTGAGTGAATTATATATGTATATCACTTTTTCTATTATTATTTACGTTTAACGTTGTTCGCCTTCAATTATTTCAGTGTTACCGACAAATTGAGTGACGGGGGAGATTACGGGATATCGTTAGAATCGCTCAACTTTTTCCGTTCGGTTGATCTACCAGTGACGAGTGAGTGCAAGCAGCTTGTTATTTGTGTAATTATAAAGGAACGTAAAGGTGATTCACGAATGAATGATGTATTGAGATGAATGATATTGGTATCATTGTTCCAAAGCTTATCTTTGTATTGAGTGAATGAATCACGTTTGAAAAAGGGGGTGAACGAATGGTGTACTTTATGAAATGGCGCGAAAAGAATTTTGAAATCGAGTGATCGCAATTGTTAGTAACGATACGGTTAAAGCCGAATTTACGAAGAGTGTTATTACCTTATAACTTATTAAGTTATAACGCCTTGAAGTAACTTTTATATCTATAATGATTTAATTAGTTTTTAAGATTTTAGCTCGTTGTGTTGTTTATACAATTGGAGGCGCTGTTCGGGATATCTATGCGACTTTAATCTTAAGACAATATCTACTTATAAGTTTCATGAGCGGGAACGAGGCAATGTTTTTATATAAGACAGCCTCTTAAAGGAATTTAATATGTATGTGTCGTGCCTTTAATTGTACACGTTTCTTTTACTTTTGCATCCTCATAATTTTTGTTTTCTACAGCTTCCTCATATGTTTGTCCACGGGTTGTATTTGTTTTAGTGATTATATTGAAACGATTATTTTAGTCCACTTTGTGATAAATCGAGTGAGAATCGATTCGTTGAGTGTAAAGTGGTTTGATCTGTTATGGATTTTATTCGCTTTAGCAGCTAACAAAGTAACCAGTACAAGTGATTGAAAGCTTAATATTGACTAAAAGCATTCGCACAAACGTCTTACCTATAGAACGTGTTGCTGGACACATATTGAGCAGTTGTTTTTGAACATCGATTGTGGGAGGATTATTTCCAGTAGTAACCTGTGATGGCTGATGTATAGTTGGGTGGATGTTGAGAACATTAAGTGACGATGTCATGATGCATGACAAACTTTTTTTTACTTTCAGCGAATATTGTATTCGATTTGAAATTCATCAGTTGTAGTTAAAAATTTACTTATTTGAAACAATATCATGCAGGCCTAATAATTATTAAATGATTAATACAGTAATTATCCTAAAAAGATAATCAATTCATCACATCTTCCCTCACTTTCTTACGAATGCCTCGTGTGCGAATGCTGTTAGTTCCTGTAACTTACTGTTAAAAACAAAACGCTTGAAAATGTATATTTTTAACCTCACAGCTAATTTACACGAACAGTATTTTTAAGCAAGCATTTTGAAAATAATTTTCTGGAACTCTTATAAATGTATATCCATATTCGAAAATATTAGATTTGTGTCGTAATAAAATGAATGTGCAAAATTATTTGGATTTTATTTTACTTTACTTTAGATATTTAATTTACTTTTGATACTAATAGATTATTTTAGTTTTTGAGCCAAAGTATTTTATTAATATTTGCATTAGAAAGTTACCCTATTTTGTTTAACTCGTTAGAATTTGTCTCATCTCCATGTATTAATTGCACTACTTTTTCCTATTATTTAGCAGGAAAACAAAAACTGGGACCAGATGTAACAAATTGAGATATGGCTAAATAAAAAAATGAAACATGAAAGTTTTAAACATACCTTTTTTATTTCATTTAATGTGCAAATATATAGTCATTATACAATTATCGAACATACAGTCATTAATTACTCATAATCTTACTTTTCATAGTCTTCACTTCAAAATAGCAAGTCACAATTGCCGCCTGAACTTTATTAATACTGACCACAATCTACTTCAGCCGTGTATATGTGTACTATTATTCAAGTAGTCGGTTAGATGTCGTACACTCTATCCTGTCAAGGAAATTATATGGGTATTTTAACTCTTCTATATTCAGTTATAATAGACGCACTGCCCATTATATAAATACTTCTATAATTGGCACAGAATTCGGTAAAATTGAGCACAGCAGTAGTATATGACATCCAATACTGTAGTCAGCCAACTGCTAGGGGATGGTGCAGTCGAGAGCAGTAGGCTACTTCTGCTGCGCCTTCTTCTCGACGCTCTCCTGCTGCTCGCGCGATTGCAGCTGCTGCAGCGTGAGCAGCGCCACGCCCAGCTGGTCCTCGCGCGTGAAGGGCTGCGCCATCTGCCGCAGCCAGCGCTTGCAGATCTGGAAACAGTTATGGTTTCTAAATGTTATCTATTCTAATATTATTGTAATTGTGTAGGTGAGTTTATTTGTTTGTCTTTCCTTTATATCGAAACAAAGCGAAGGTTTGAAGTGTTTTTTTTAAATATTGAAATAGTGCTCTCTTCAGTGTCCTGATCGGTGCGTGTCATCTGAACTGACTTCCACCTACGCACTTGGAATGTGTGAAGACCTAATCGCCTCATGGTCACGCGAGCGGAGTCGCGAGTTACAGCTAGTATATAGCAGTATATGCGAATGCGCGAGAGCTGCACCTGCACGGCCTCCTCGGTACTGAGGTTGCAGAGCGAGTCCTTCAGGTGGTCCTGTATCCAGCGCGGCAGCTTGCTGCGCTTGTCAGCGCGGCTGAAGCGCTTGTCCGCGAACACCATGATGCCATAGTCCGTCTTGCCGCTGCAACCGACACGTTCGTACTATCACACATACATGGGATCTCTGAACAAATGTTGGGTTGAAGACTTTTTGAGTGTTCGCGTGAAGAATGAGTGAGGCTTAATAAACTTGCAAATTGTTCCAAACGAAAAAAAAACGTTTACGTCCCACATGTTCCAAACAAACGCATTTATAAAGGCGCAAAACTTCATCGTATTTAAAATATGGTAGAACTTTAACATATTTCAGTAAAGTTTATTTTTTCATCTCACTTGTTTTGGATGCTTAAGCGTGTTAACACAATAATTGTAATATAATAATTTACCTTATTGAAAAGTGTTAAATACAATTAAAATTTGCTCATCTTTCCAAGCCGATTTATTTAAAAGGACTTTAGGGTGTAAAAAGAACATTTAATGCAGGCAAGAAACGTGTAAAATTAGAACAGCAGGTGAGCCTGTAGTCGAAAATCGACGAGCATGTGTCTGTACGTGTGCATACGTGCATGTTCGTGTGCGCGTTTGTGCACGTGTAGGTGTGAGTGGTTACCGCAGCGCGCGGCCGACGCACTGCGCGGCGTGCCGCATCGCGTCGAACGTCAGGAAGTCATTCTCGCGGATCTGCAAGCAACCACACCTAATGATAATTTTATGATTCCCGTGCGATAAGGAATGTTTGGTCGATGGATATTCTTAGATCTGTTGAACTCAATGGTTTTATTTGCGAAATCATATTTTACGCCCTCGGTTTGGCGTTTAGTAGTCACGATTTTCAGTCCCTTTGAACTTGCTCTCGTTCAGTGAGAAAAGAAATAAAATCGATGCATATGCCGGTAGATGTTTATAGAACAATAATAAGTAATAAACAATCTCGCGCACCTGGAAGTTGTCGCGCAGGTAGTCGAGGCGCGCCTTGAGGATGCGGCTCTGCGTAAAGACGTAGGGGATGCCGAACATGAGCACGGCGCGGCCGAGGTGGTGGTCGAAGTCCACGCCCTCCGACACCTTGCCGCGCGCCACCGACAGCAGCACGGCGCCGCGCCCGCTCTCGCACGCCTGCCGCACGCGCACCTCAGCCGAGTTTCATTATTTTAACCCCTTAACGTGCACGCTCGAGTTAACTCGAGCGCGATTAACTGGCCAAACTGTCCAACGCACAATATTCGACTATTTTCTGCGATGTGGATCAAAATTGCAATAAAAATTTTGATTATTTTTGTATTTTTCTTGCCAAGACGTTCTAAATTGTTTTTTTTTTTTAAATAAAAGAAATTGATTTTTTTGGGCGGTCTTTTTAAAAAAAGACTCCATTAAGGGGCTAATCTATTACGATTCTTTTTTCAAAGACGATGTGAAAAATTTACGTCTAAACGCAAACGCTGGAATCGACCACGGTTGTTTCTAACTTTTAACCACTGCTACCCAACCTAAACTATGATTAAAAAATATTTAATACTTAACAATTACCTTATTACTCATTCATAATGTTTCGTATTATATGTGTTACGATTTTTTAATATTGTAATATTGAATTCACAGTTTGAATTAAAGAAGCTTACCTTAATGTAATTGATAAGTGCAAAACTGGTCTCGGCGGAGTCTTGAGTTTCTATGAAGAGCAACTTGTGCCGCTGCAGACTCGCCACCACTCCTAGAGTATTCTTCATCAATAATTAGGGGGCGCATGATAAATATTTAAATATTTATCATGCCCCCTCCCAAAACCTAAATTATACTCATATAATGTCGAGTTGCCTAGTTAACTTCAGCCAGTTACATATATAATAGGCTCTGTTGCCTTCACACTATTACAACGCATGACTCATCTACATGTGTTCTTCTTTCCGAGACCTAAAACTGAATACCTCGTATCCCAGTTCATTCCCATTTGGACCACACTCGGAAGTGAAACACGAGGATGCAAGCGCTGTTGCATAGTAATATGCATTTGCAATCTAATACTGGATAAAGTTTTTCTTTCTTCTAGAACCTTTGCTCGTACAGTAGACGTGTATATGGATACAGTGAGCTCATGGAAATGGTGAGGGTGGTAAGGTGATGATGGGGTGAGGCGACGTACCTTGGTCGTACCAGGCGCCTACCACGCTCTCCAGGTACAGGTACGAGGTGAAGAAGCACACCACGCCGTCCGGAACGCACGTCGCTATCTGCAACGAATCACAACTTTATCATCATCATCACCAAGATAAATAATGCTGAATTGTGTATAAAACTACAAAGATTACATTCATGAACTTACATAAAACTGACATAAGCACAGCGCGTATCCCCTAACGTTAAAAAGAAATCATGATTCAGAAATACATACTACGAGGGGGCGTTTTTAAGTTCGCGGAATGGCGGGGTTGGAGGGGGGATAGCAGGCTCGTTAAGGGCGGTACGTG
>DWJK01005188.1:0-10000 GCA_018248815.1 Croniades pieria auraria
TTAAACTTAAAACGCACATTTTTAAGAGGTGCGCGCTAGGATTTGAACCCGGTCTCCCGGAGTGAGAAGTCGAATTTTAAACCACTAGGCTACCAGTGCTTTTAGTATATTTATTCCCTATAAATTCATTTTCGCGAAACAGGTGAGTCGAGTTTTTCGTACAGGTAACTTCGCTTCACTCACGACATTTGCGCTTTTTGTCGTAAATGATGGTTGTCAAAACTTGTCAGTCCTTCAGGCTTTTTTATATCATCCCTCAGTGGGTACATATAATAAAAAACATGGGTTGGGTAAGCTGCAACTCGGACCAGGGATTTAGTTTTTGGGCTACCAGGGCTAGTTTGAGACCGATTCGAGATCCTCCTTCATGAGCTCGCATGCAATAGCCGAAACAAGCTCGTGCCCAGCGGTGTGATACAAAAAGTTGTGCAGTTATAGATCTTTGATTACGCACGTTTTCGTACCGGTGTGCGTTAACGTGTGGCCAAAGTTGTCGAGTAAAAACAGTCAGAAAGAATCGAAGTGACGAAATTGAATAAGTCCCCCGCGAGCACCTGCTGCGGTCCCGGCGACGATAACTTACGGCAAATGAAGAGAAACGATCGGCTATTAGCAACTGTTTTATTTATAAATGTTCATATTTCAAGACGCCTCGCAGGTGGCGCGGTGTTGTATCGAAGTTTTTTTTTCCGAGATTATTTGTTTCGCTCAAATGTTCCGACGAATTGAAATGGGCCATTTGTTAAGCCCGTGCTCCCCTCTGGCTTTCAGTTTAGGTTAGATACTACAAAAGTCATTTCTTTTAATGTCTTTATTTTGTTGCCAAGATTTTTATATTTTTTCCCCTGTAAGTTCTATAAGAATATATATTAACTAACGTATAAATTTAAACAATGGTTATTGTTCAGGTTAAGCTTCTCGCCAATTGAATATTGATTATGAAATTATAAATTGAAAATTTAACATGTGGAACTCATTGTACATTAAACCGTTTCCAAGTAAACATAATTGAACACCTTTTCCTATACATAGGGTGGGCCAGAAAGGCGTGCAAATTTCAAAATCACCTTGCTCACAAGCGCAAGCAACAGTGACGACAGTGACAAGCGTGACAGTGAAGCGGGGCGCGGGTAGTGGGGATAAGTAGCTTGGTTTTTGGAAATTTAGTCGCCATGGAGCGTTTCACCGGTGAACAGCGTGCGTTCGAAAGAAACGAAATGTTTAGTGGAAAACTGATATCGCATCGAGGGGACATTCCGTTGCCTCCCCGAAGCCCAGATCTCACGCCACTGGTTTCTTCTCTGGGGGTATCTCAAGAGCCGCGTTTACACCAATAAACCTACGTCGCTTACTCAGGTCAAAAACAACATTCGCGAGGAGAGATGCCGACCGAAATAGCCGTATCCCACGAGCAATGTGCCAGCGAGTTTTCACGAATTTGAGGTCTAGATTAGAGGAGTGTATACATTTAGATGGCACACACCTCATTGATGTTATTAAAAAAAAAATTCCATGTGTTTACTTTATTATAAATATAAATTATCTTCCCTAGGCTTTCTAGTTTTTTTTCTACGATTTGTTGAAATCCGCTCAACTTAATGGGCCACCCTGTACACTGTTCGGTTTGGAACAGAGGGTAATTTTTCTGCGTTCCACGAAATTGTACGACTAATTAAATCCCGCCGTGGTCGAATATTTAGGTTAATTTATCGCCGCTCGGAGGATAGCCTCACCCCTAAGGGTTCAAGCAGACTACTGATTTAACTATCGCTATAGGAGACCCATTTAAGATAGTCTAATAGGCTGTTCCGGTTCGATTCCGAACGGAACAAAAATCTGAATGATAATTTCACTTTTGACTTATTCCCCATGTCATTATTCACATACTCAAAATAAATAAATAAATACTTGTTCACACGTTGATATCGAGATAAACATACTGAAATCTTTGACTTACTCTGTAAGATTATTGATATTACTTACTATAAAACATAGTCTGCTTGCTTATTATAGATTGTTTCAATGTAACATTGTAACATTACTCCTGTAATCCCCGAAGGCGTAGGCAGAGTTGTGTAATACACTACCACGTTTCACCAGTTACGTTTAAGCCCCACGGAATAGGTGGTGAGCCTATTGCCACACGCCGGGCACGCATCCAGACTCTTAGAAATTCTAAATTAGAAAAATCCAATAGTTCCCAACCCGGGATTTGAACCCAGGACCTCCCGATCGGCAGTTGCGCTAACAACCACTGGACCAACGAGGCAGTCAACAGATGGTTTCAACACATTCACAAGTCTTCCTAAGCCCTAAATGCTGATAATTAAATCATTCCAATAATGGATTCCTCTGTGCGCGTTCCCTTTATTATCATTTTAAGGTCCCACAAATCCGACCTGGTGTCCCTCTTCTAATTCTGTTTTCGTTTTGTTCCAATTTAATATTTGCAGAAATAACAGAGAAGTATAGTAATGCCAGTGGTTTTGGTGGGTTTATGTTTCAGGATTAAACTGGAAATTTCAAATAAAGGGCTTGCAAAGTTTGTGTAGCAAATTCCGGTAACAATTTGATAAAAGCTTGTAATGTACATGAGGGCAAATGAAATTAAGTAAAGCATTTATTGCGTGTTGCGTATAAATCCTCTTTGCTTGGAGAACCGCAGAAATTTTTCACGAATTGGTTCCAAAGAGGGAATGGAAGCCTTTGGGAAGAAAAAAAATCTGAGATGTTTTCCGCTCGCGGTCCTATCTCCACCCTCTTCTCTAAAGGAATAGAAATCCGATCAAATAAACAACTCCGGGTACTTAAATCGTTACATCAACCTCAGCGGTCGCGGATCGATAGCAGGCGGACAGGACGTTTCGGGAGCATCGTTTAAGCTTCTCCCTCCTTATTGGCAATTCTTATTCAAATACGGGCCGGCGGGCGTAATCCGCGTGACATACTGGGCCATCTTCATGTCCGTTTTTCCCTTTATTTATCGCAAACCCGGCCAGGCGCCTCCATTTCTCTCTGTCGCCCTTATCCGTAGATCTGACGGCGAACTGACACGTCTTAGCGGCGTCTGCTGCCCTACTCCTGGCTGCTGCGCACTGAATATTGTGCATGAAGCGTATCTATATACAGACTGTATATATCCTTTAATCCAGAGTGGCAGAGCTGACTGTGAGACATGTTAATCATATAACAATTCTAACAATACAATCGTATATTATTTTTACCTATATAAATCACCCTAATCACAACTAATTTTCATATAGTTAGTTTATTGTCCTATTCGTAAAAGGCAATGTCTTTGCTTCTATGATCGATTAATTAGTTAATAAGTAAATATTAACTAATTGGAAATAGTTATCAACTTAAGTTTTTTTAAATATGTTAAAGACGTTTATTTACACGGGCATATCATTATTAAATACCAAGTGAAGATATCAAAAGGAAGCTACATAAGTATGATCACACCTTTACCGCTACCAGTTTCATTGCCTGATTAATATTTGACATTTGACAAGCAAAACATGACGAAGAAATAAAAGTACAGCCGTGTGCGGTTGATTTCGTTCGTTTAGTAGGAAAAGTTCCAGCTCGTTGTCGACACTGACTTCCGAAAGCGGCCAATGTGACAGTAACTGTCAGAGACACTTCGGATCAGCAAGACGGTGCACTAGTTTCGGGCCCTGTGTATTTTTATCCAATATTCTTATTACTGATAGCGTATAATTATTTTATAAATGCATAAGCCATGTTTACAGTCTACTCCACCTGGAAAGGAAACATTTTGAAGTCTATGTCGAATCGTTGGCAACCGTTCCATTTCTGGTACTTATCGCTTCACCCGATGTGATTGGCGAGCTGGGACAGCTCACGCGGAGAGCTATGCGTTTGATTTTAATTTCTAACTATAATGTATCGTCGTAGCTTCATTTCCACACTCAAAAATAGAACGTTGTTTGACCAACGTAACGGAATACGTCTTTTAGAGCTTTGACGTCAGCTTGGGGACCTTTACTGGAGGGTGGTATTGTCACCGGAGCAGCGAATTTCTGTAAATCGAAAGTCGAAGATTTTTTAAGTGAAATCTATAAAGTATATAATTCACAATCTTGCCCGGCTAGTTGGTCTAGTATAGGGGTTCGATTCTCATCCCGAACAAATATTTGCGTGACGAGCACGAGTGTTTGTTCTGTGTCTGGGTGTAAAGTTATCTACATAAGTGTGTATTTGCAGATGTATATGTATGGTGTAGTTTATCAGCTGTTTGGTTACCAAAGCAGAGTTTGCGTACTTTGGGATTTAATGGTCTTGTATGGGCTAAGATATTATTGCCGTTATTGTTATATATTTTTTTATCGCAGTGATCGCTTTATTTTATTTTTCATCTTTCATGAATTTTTATCGTGTTTCTTTAAAACAGATAATTCCAGAAGGGATATACCTAATCCTATTTTAAGGATATCAGTCCTGCGTGTTTAACAGTCTCTGTCCAGTTTTAATAATTTCACAAAAACAGGCTGTTACTTTTTTTTTTTAATTTTAGTGAAGTAAAATAGACGAATATTTGTTCCTTTGTATTATACATAAGTCCTTCAAAACGGGAAACAAACTTCATCATTATTTTAAATTCAACTTGAAAGCTAGCTAAATAAAAACGCTAAAATCTGTTTCAGACGACAGAGAGAAAAACTAAATTGAGGTAAATAAAGTACGTCGCTGGATATAAAATGATATTTTAAAATCGAAGTTAAAACTCGTTATAAAGCTCTTTTGTTGCCTCGCGTTCTCGCCGCGCGATTCTTACACTTCTAGTTTCTACAAATTATATATACTGATTTAGAAATTTCATTTGACTTTAATCCTGTTTGTCATTCTACGGGAGAACACGGATCTCTCTAACAGTGAGAAACGTTAGGGCTGTAATTTGCACGCTGGCCAAGAGCAGGTTGGTAGAAGTCACACGCCTTATAGGACATTATAAAAATATTGTAATTCTCGGGATGCTGTGGGTGAACAAAATTTATTTGAATTCAGCATGAAAAGAAGGACAAAAATAATATTATGGTTAACTGTACATACATGCTAAATCTAAACGTAACATCACGTCCATAATCTCCAAAGGAGTAGGCAGTAGTAGGAGTGTCGTACACTTCCACGTTTCACCATTTACATTTATGTCCCATTTTGAAATAAGTGGAGCGCCTATTGTCACACACCAACCACAGACACCGACTCCTAGTCACTACTAGAAATTTCTACTAAAAAATCCGTTACTATCCGACCCGGGAATCGAACCCAGAACCTCTCGATCAGCCATCGCGTTTGTAACCACTCGACCAACGAGGCATTTTAAATCTAAATACTTTTATATCTACCTGTGTATGTATATATACATACATTCATATATATACCTACATATATACATACATACATGTATACTATGTGTGTAAGTATCTATATACGACATAGAAATATGTTGTACAAGATCCTGTTAGTGTTTAGGCGCAGCTATAACACTAAAGTATAACACTACTACCCTCAAATACCGCAGGTAGCCAATATGTTCTTTTATTTACACCGCATGAGAAATATTTTTATTATTCTGTTTGTACGAAACATTGTACTTATCTATAAAATAGCAGTAATGCTAACATGTCACTTAATATGGAAATGCTAGTATGTAAATATTATTCTCTTCAGCAAAAGCTTTCTGGGCAATTCCCTTAAGTGGAACTTTCATGTTAGTCGACGCCTTTATAACAATGACTTGTAGTGGAGGTTGGGAAAATATTCTGTTTAAAAATATCACTTATAAAGCGATGTATCAACGAACGATATCCGGATTGAGATTTAATAGTTTACCGGAGCCTCATGTGATAGATGGCCCCATTGCGCCCCGGGTTCTCGATATTTTACACTTACATCCCCGGCTCACCCTGACTACACTGCATTGTTATTTTACTTCCAACCATCGATGAAATATAACACATTAACTTTATTTTCTAACAGATTCTTTAATATAACCTTATTCTAAATAAATGATATTGAGTGAGAAAGAACAGACGGTCTATGCTTATATACTGATTGTTACACCCAAAACAAAGAGCTCCGTGCCTACCAAACTAAGACCTACTTTGACGCGGTTTTGAATGTTCCATAAGGGTACATTTGTTATACCTGCGATCCAGCATGGACCCCACTGTAATGCATCTAGTAATAAAATACATGTGAGAATAAATAGTTAAAATAAAGTTAACAATTATCTATTCACGCTCATCACATGAATATGCGAGGGAATCGAATACACACCCCTCGACTCACCTATTAAACACACTATAACCACGCAGCCAACAAGTCAGCTAGTATTAACATTTTGTAAAAACACACAAATTATTCCCATAGGTACGAAAAATGTTGATAGAATTAAATCTATTTCCGAGTCCACCTACAGATTAAATCCAAGAAAAAATACATATTTATCTTTACTTACCATGAATGCACTTCAATCGTGTGAAGAAATTGAATAAGGCGGATTATTGTATTACATGTCGCCCAAAGGACCCTATTATTTCTGTAGGTAAAAGGGATACGTTCCTCGACAAACACACGCCTGTATGACTACACGCACACACAATATGCGTAAGTACTCCGACCGTCCAATATATCTCCGCGCGACCGTCGCACCGAATATAAGCCGAACATGTCCTTTTAACATAAATTTTCGTCAAAAATAAAAATAGGGTTATCGTCCCCTTACCAATATGCGGTGCGTTAAGGCGCGCCTATATTTCATGTAAGAATTATAATAATAGGAGCCGGCGAAGAAAGATGGCGTCGTACTCGTTCATGTTTATGGACTCCTGGTAATTTCGCTACAGACCTTGCTCGTGATATGCCTGCCTAACTTCCCCACCGGTCGGATGTAATATATGTATATGGTACTGTGTAGGCATGAACAAAATTTCTAATAATAATTTCACATGAAACTTTGAATTCCGAATAAATTATTACTTAGTTACAACTTCGTGTAGACGTTCGAAAGTTGCGGTTGCGGTGAGCTGGCCTTATGCTTTATTAATTGATATTTATGGTCTAGCGGACTAATTCTAAAGTTTCAGTCATTTTGGCGGTAGGCCTCATTTCGAAATTCGAACGCCGACACACTCTTCTGTTTTTAAAAAATAATATGTTTTTTAAACATCACAAGATTAAATAGCACATGCTATACGCTGTGCTTACGGTCAAAGGAAATATCGTGAAGAAATCTAGCCCTACAATTTTTACAATCTATATGTATTCTACATTCTGTATACCTACTAATAAAAAAAAACTGTGACCAATTGGTGTCTGTATGTAGAATATATTTTTGAAAAATGACCGTTAAAGATTTTTTATTAAGGCAAATGAACGCAAAACGATGGTTTTTGAGTTTTTGTCTGCGCGTTGGTATACGCTCATTTCAGTAACACCTTAAGCGGCATTTAATTTTTCAGTCTGATTGGAGAGCCGTGATCAGGGATAAAAAGGATGATGATGAGGACGTCCATGGGGATGGAAACAAATAAAAGACTTAATGTATTATGAGATATTGATAATCAATATAGTTTTCAGGTTGTCAAGTAACAGATTTATTAACATTTTTAATATTAATATCAAATGATTTTCTTGGCAGTAGTCCCAATAGCGTTGTCCATAAGAAGCATTAAATTTAAGTGTTATGCACACCCACGGGTTCGCGATAGCCTCTTCGAGAAATCTCTAAGCTCTGATGTCGTAAAAAATATAAAATAAAGGTCTTAATATCTCACGCCACTTTACCAAATCTTTCGTCTCGCTACATTTTCCTTCACAAAAATTGGACGAGCATAACTTTTACACGTCAATACAAATGTGATTTGACCATCCTCTTTGAGTTTATTTCCGGATGCTGACTATGATTCGACGATGTTAGCCTTATATTTATTTAACACGGCTAAATAACCAAAAATCACAGAGTCAGAACCCTTAAAAACCGACGTGCGTAGAATATGAAGACAGCTCTGAATGTAAAAGGAACGATGCAGATCTATATGGTTAGAGATAGTTGGCACTTTGTGCTCGCCACTCACTCCGTAAGGGATCTCGTACGATGATATAACAATAACTGCCCTTAGATTCTTTGTACGATCACTGTTTCTCCAGATATCAGTGGTCAATGACAAGAGGAACCTTTGTTATTCAAAGTTGGATATCTCCGCGCCAAATGGTCGTACGGAGATTTTATAAAAATGAAATTAAAGCTGAATCAACAGGTTATCTGATCCACATGATGAACTAACTGAAAAAATATTTTTAAAGCCCGTGGACAAAAAAAAAAGCAAAAAATTTGCTACTGCTATCTGTTAGGATTGCAGGAGAACCGTTGCTCTTAAAATACTTTGTTGCAAAAATCTGCAACTAGAATCTCCAATCTTCAAAATGCTTACTTTAACGTCTAAAGATACGATCATTTTTCACCAAGATACAGCCTGTCGAAAATCACGGAATAATTGGAAATTTTTTTTACTCCCTTAATTTTTTAAGAAGCATATAAAAAATATAGGTATCCATTATGTATTTGTAGAAACGTTTTCTGTGTTACATTGCATACACTAAGGGATTTGATAACATTGTGAATATTTCAATAGAAATATTATATGGTATCCGGTAAATACTGGGGAACCGCTGGTTACAGAAGGCCCAGAATGCTAAGTGGTGTCGATTTGGCGATGATTAGGTTTAGAAACAGACAGGTGCATTCTGGAAAAATTTCAATCCCAATATAGTTTAACTACGAAAAAGTGAAGAATTAGAACCACAAGTATATTTTTACAGATATGTTTTAATACACGAACTGTAACTATAAGCATGTATTATGAAATCTTCCTATTTGACAATTTTCTGTATAAGACAGTTTATTGCTGTAATAAAGTCAAGTAGAATATGTGCGCCTGCCTGCGTTTTGTTCGTACGATTCTTATTTCGGAAAAGATATTTTAATCTGCCCGTTCCCATTTAGCAAGGGTCAAAACATTTCCTTGTCCCTACTGCGTTACTCGCGGCAATCGTTGTTATTAAATTCCTCTTAACGAAATTAAATTGTTCTTTTCTTCAGACGAAAATTTATACATAACTACAAGTTGTGAAAAATTTCGCGGTTAGAAAGTAAAGTTAGAAGAAACTTTAGCGTTAATTTTTTTTTCGAAGTTAGGATTTCGGGACATTAAATTTTTAAATTAATCTGCTTAGGATTAGTCATCAGCTGTGGAGAATGTATATTATATGCATGAAGTCTTAATACTTGTATTTGGATTTACAAACTCATATGAATGTATCGACGGAATTGCGAATATAATCAAGTCAGATCTGAGGCAATTCCCACATGCGTCGCTGAACATAAATACTCACTCAAACTGTTTTCTATCAGATAATATTCGCTATCTCCATGATGTTTTTTATTCTAGTGTATACTATAAGTTAGACAATATTGTCGAGAATATATGAAACAGTTGTTTGTTGTTCCAGGCGATAGTCCTGCCGCCGTTGGCGCGGTGGCCCTATGAAAATGGCTTCACGTTCACCACGTGGTTCCGCCTCGACCCCATCAACTCTGTCAACATCGAGCGGGAGAAACCCTACCTCTACTGGTACGAAAATTATCTATTGAGAAATTTTGACATTTTTTGATTAGTTTTCTTATATCAAACCGATATGCAATTAGTTGCCGTGCTAGTTAGTGTACACGTTCAGCCTAACTTTGGAGGGGGAGAGGGGGCGGGGGCTGAATCAGTACCTGTAAATCGGCTTACGATATCGCGTGCAACTGGGAGTTTGTTGCTGAATGCGAACGAAATTCAATGTTCGAAAACGAGTTCGCTTGTTACCAGCAGTATAGGAGTTGTACGTGGTCGTTGCACTAATTGTCCAGGAACAGTGAACTTTTTTATTCGACTTGCGTTAAATGCGTGTTAGACTTATTTTTATG
>DWJK01005189.1:0-11343 GCA_018248815.1 Croniades pieria auraria
TATTTGAAATTTAAAAAAATAAAGTAAAATTATCGACTCAATTGTCACTCCACTGTTGGAATATGGTTCTCCTCTCATATTGAGAGGGTTAAGGCCACAGTCTGCCACGCTGGGCAAGTGCGGATTGGCAGACTTCACTCACCTTTAGAATTTTTTTTTTTTAAATTAATTCTAAGGTGGTGCCGGTTTCCTCACGATGTTTTCCTTCACCGTTAGTAAGTGATATTTCAATTTAAAATGACACAGTAATAACAAAAACGCACTTTTGTAAAGAGGTGCGCGCCATTGATTTGAACCTAGCGCCCCCGGAGTGAGAGGCTGAATTGTTAACCAGTAGACTATCACTGTTATTTTTTTTCTATTTTAACTAAGACATAATTTTTCTTATGTCATTTGTAGCGGGTAATTGGTAGCATCGTTTCAAAGGGTTATCAAAAATAATCGAGGCTGCCAAAAGGTATAGAAAACGTGGTAAGGATTTAAAAAAATGTCTTTACTATACCTTTAAGTTCCGGGAACAATCGTAACAAATGCTTTTTCTTCTCGATGTTGGAAACTGTTGTGTATACCCTGTGACCATACGCTAAGCATAGAGCTATAACTGCTTGTCCAAGAGCGCCAGCGCCGCCGGTTACAACTACTGGTGCTCCTTTGTGCAAATATGCTCTAATAGCCTGCGAAAAATGGTATTTAATATATAAAATAAGTAAAATTGTACTCTGAGTAAGAAGTAATTTAGTATAACATAAGGTCTTCACTTTTTCCGGAAGTACACTCCGGTGGTACACTCCTATGATTTACCGGTTATGTTATTCGCCCCATTTTGGTATAACCCTATTGCTATCCAACCGGCACAAATCTAGACTCCGGGCCGATAATTGGAATTTCGAGTTAGAAAAACCCAATGATAGTTTGCCTGTCTCGGAGATAGAATCCAGGTTCCCTGGGTCAGAATTCGCATCTGCAACCAGTCGACCTTGTAAAATTAAATAAAGTTAGAAAAATTTACTTACCAGACAATAATAAGCATAAGCAAACGCTAATGGTACAGTAGAAGCTTCTTTCATGGTCCAATGTTCCGGTACTGGCCATAGCAAATTAGGATCCGCTTCGACTGTATCAGCAATCGCTCCTCCAGCTTTTAAACCCATTACTTTGTTACCACTGTAAAAGTCAAAGGTATTATTATTTCGGATATTAGTATAATGATTATTGCAAATTTGGTCTTCGTACAAATTATATTTTGTTCAATTTTGTTGTCCTTTTGGGTTTGTAACATTTCAATTTAAAAATTTGATTTACATACTTAGTATCAATCCCGCTAAATTCCATTCCCAGTAAGTCTTGATTCGTTGTATCTTTTCCCATTGCAATATTGTAGTCCCTTAGAGATGCTGCAGCATAGTGGACCTTAAGAGAAAAATTTCTGATAATAGGTTTTTTCGTTGGGCCGTATTTCTTAAGCCCTATTATTTTGAATGCACAATAATTTCTCACCTTGATTTTTCTGGAGGAATTTGTCTTAATCGAAATTTCACACCATTTTAATGTATTAAGGTTTCCAGGAACGTCTATTACTAAAGCATTATTTTCACAATTAACGTCTTGCTTAGCCGGGACATTATAGAATCCTCCCCACTTGCCCTTATGAAGAAAGTTAAGATTTTTAGAGTACAGTAACAACAAAATATTATCAATAGAATGTTGCGTTGTGTGGAAAATAGTGTGTACATGTATTTTACTTTTATATGTACATGTAAATGTGTTGGTTAGGCGCGACCGTTAGGCGAATAGTTGCCAGCACGACTGCTGATCAAGATGTCTCAATTTTGATGCTCGAGCGCAAATTATCATTGGAGTTTTTGTAACTTGAGTTAATCAGTAGTAGCCCGTAATTTAGATTTGTTTCCAGCTTATTCCATGGGACGTATACATTACAGGTGTACGTGGTAGCATCTACAGTACTTTTCTCCCTATCCCTTGGGCTAAATGTTGTCTTGTGTTATGTATTTATTATTTCGCATATTTTCGAAACGTTTTTTTAATAATATTAGGTACATGATATTTCCTCTAATCACAAAAAAATATTTATCAACAAAAACGTAATGTGTATGTTGAATATTAATCTATCGTGCAGTACTATAACTATAATTATCACTTCAATTTAAAAATATGAAGAATTTGTAGAGGTGCTCCAAATAATTTGAAATGACAATGTAATCATTTCCGAATACGAGATATTTCTCTATATTTTAAATATTGCAATATGTACGACATGGATTTTTTTGTATGTCCCGACTGAAACCAATGAGCAGGCATCCACCACGAGTGGACTTCATAGTAACTGACGATGTGAGTGACAGTGAGTGATGTTAGTAAAAGTATCAGTTAGATAAATTAATTGTAAAAAAATGTTTAGTTGCTGATAATTAGTAACAAGAATGTCGAAGCAGGATTCCTGACAACACTTATCAACTTAATGTGTTATACATATAAGTATGATTATAATTAGTATTTATTTACTTACTTATTTAAGATAGGACAAAGACAACAAAATTTCATCGACGGTTGCCCATTAGATTACTCTGTGTTGTAGACTACCATTGCCTTCACTTTGTTACAACAATATCATACGAAAATTGAATAATATATTTTATTTTATTTCAAAAAATATGGACGTGTATACGAGTATACTTGTATGTTTGCGAGTTCCAAGTTTCTATAGTTATTTTGTATACAAAAGTTTCTGTTTACATTTACCAAATCATTTATATCTATAGTAAATTAAAATTACATGTATCAAACTCTTGATCAATATTATAACTCACGCGTTGTTTGAGCATAAGTCATCGTCATCGGCCAGTAACGGTCGGTGAACAGCAGTGGCCGGACAGTGGCTTGGAGAGGGTAAATATTAATTAGTTATTGATGATAGTGCAGACGTTCTTACATTTTTCAGTACGTTGTATACAAGTCGGTTTTGTATTTGCTCCCTGTAGACAACGTTTTTTGGGTCAAACTTTGGAGTATTGCAATCATCAATTGTCATTAATCTAAGTCGGTTGCCGTATTTTCTATTTAATGCCTTTGCAATTCCTGAAAGATATGAAATAAAATTAATTCATGAGTGGT
The DNA here is from genome assembly GCA_018248815.1 of Croniades pieria auraria. Classification (NCBI taxonomy): domain Eukaryota; kingdom Metazoa; phylum Arthropoda; class Insecta; order Lepidoptera; family Hesperiidae; genus Croniades; species Croniades pieria. Next base: position 3,133 of record DWJK01005189.1, read on the forward strand.
TTTTACTGCAGTATTTACAATATACTTATTGCCGTGTAATGAATTACCTGAGATGCCATTCAATGGTTGATTTATTACTACCAAAATCACATGTTGCTTCGATCTCATATCTAAGTGCACTTTTTCAATCCAGGAAAATTTTTGATAACTGTCTACGGTTATGAATGAAATTGCACCGGTTTCTACAACGTCCTGACGTTTTCTCAATAATAATATTGCTTTATTTTTACTGATATTTATGGCTGATATGATGACGAAATATTTATTTGTTAGCATGTCCTTAACTTTCGTGCTGTCCTCTAATGCCCATATAAATGTATTACTATGCAAGTGATTTTTCAGCTTCAACATTTCCTGCAAAGCAAAGTTTCAAGTGTTCATGGTTATGGTCGATATTGTTATTAACGACATAGATTAAAGGTTCCACAGTTATGTGATTGAAATCTAAAATTGCACATACTTGTTCGTCTTCAAACAAATCATAAGCTATAAAAACGTCGGTTGAGTCTTCTGTCTCTATACTGCATATTTCGTATTTATTTCGTGGAGTATAATTTATTTCAACGTCTGTCCCAATGTACTTTGATACCTTCCTTATATATTCAATTATAGGTCTTTCAGATACTGAATGTTGTTCAAAAACATTTAATTTATCTTTCATTACGTTTTCGTTTATTATTTGTAGATGTATGAAAACTGCTTTTTCTAACTAAAAACAAACCCATAAAATTTTTTTACATCTATATCTTTCATCGATATAAAATATATTTTTAATCATCACTAATGACCTCACACTTACTTCACAAATATTTGGAGGAAAATATCCACAAAATACTTTATCACTATAAACATCAGGAACATATTTTGGTAGTGGAATATTTTGAAAAGTAATGTTTTTAATCTCAACACCACCACACCTGTAAATATATTAAACCGTTTTTTTTATTTTTTGAAGGATTAAATTTGCGTAATGTAGTGGTGTATACCCTAGTGGTTTGCAATTCCGCTACTCATACCTCGAATGCTAGGTTTAAATCGCAGTGCGCACTTTTTACAAAACTGTGTGAGTTATAAAGACGAATAGTAAAAAAAATTGTATGAATTAACAAACTTACTTGGTTAATCCGTATAGTTTATTATGTGTCGCATTTAAGAAAACATTATCTTCATATTTATGCTGTTCCCTCATATTGTGTTTTACAGGATCAATTGTTAATTTTTCAATGAATTTAGGGGTGGACATCTCGCCATTATCATTTGCCAGAATATTAAGCTGTATTAGTGCGTCTATAAAAGTAATCCAGTTATTTGTCCATTTAACAGTTCCTTTGTCACCTTCAATATTAGTCGAGTGAATTGATTGAAATTCGTCTCTAAAATGAAATAAAGAATAATATAATTAAATTACTAATAATATAAACTTATACACCTCTAAAACCGTAATTTACTTAGAAATAAGCGTTATTTTTTTTTTTTGATACACACTCCTATTATTTAAAGTGAAAACTATAATCAATCGAATATATAATCAAATAAATAGAAAAATATATCAGTACATATAAAACCAAACAGCTTTGAAAAAACGAATACCAATTTTACAAATTTACATTTCTAAAAGCCTGATTTAACTAAATTAAGTATAAGAAAGTAACGAAAGGTATAATAGAGAATAAGAAAAACGTTAATATATAAAGAAATGTATTAATTTAGTATCGAATTTATAAACGGTATTTAAATATTTATACTAAAAACGATTTTGAACACTAAAACTGAATTATTTTATTATATTAATTGATACTATGAATAATCTGTACCGTAGGAAAAAAATATAGTGAGTTTATAAACAATATTTTATCTACCGCGAAAGCAGTCGTAGTTAATTGTTAGGAGCAAGTAACAAGTCTGAGATGAATAGAATATATCACAACTGTATTAAAAATTGATTATTAAAAAGGTACTTCGTCATCGTCATCAGCCTATCTCAGTCCACTGCTGAACATAGGCCTCCCCCAATGAACGCCATCGCGCCCTGTCCTCGGCTTGTCGCATCCAGGGAACTTACTTATATGAATATCCTCGTAGGCTTAATAGCTTATAAACATCATGTGATAATAAAGTAGGAGCGTCGCCATTAAAACTGCAATCCTCTGTGAGAATTTCGTTTGCATCTTCAGCTGTATTAATAAAACCCGAAATAACGTGGGTGTTTTCACAGTAGACCTGCAGATAGGTTGTATATTGATATTTAAAAAAAAATGTCCATTCCAAAAAAAACCTATCCAAATTCAATGTCATTAAAAATATGCAATTACCCCAAATCTGCCTCCATTTTTATTAACATCTATTGTTAATTTCAAGGTAGCTTCCGGATCAATTACGACTTGGTTTTCGAAATGGACGTTAGTGAATGTTACTGGTACACAACTGTACTTAATTTCAGAAGACATTGCTAAAGTCTGCCAAACGATAACTAGTAAAGCAGATTCAGGAAAAATGTTCACTCCTAAAATCAAATATTGTAAATTAAGCATAATAATATATATGTGTGTGTACATAATGTGTGTGTGCACATAATGTGTGTGTGTACATAATGTGTGTGTGTACATAATGTGTGTGTGTACATAATGTGTGTGTGTACATAATGTGTGTGTACGTAATGTGTGTGTGTGTACATAATGTGTATGTGTGTATATAACGTATGCGTACGCGTGTGCGTGCGCATGTGCGTGCGTGTGTGCGTGCACGTGTTCGTGCGCGTGTGCGTGCGTGTTGTCAAAATTACCATTTCTTATATGGCCTTTTAAAAAACTATAGTCCTCATCGAGTATGGTTATGTAAAGCTCACGGTGACCACTTGTAATTTTTCTTTTTTGATGATCCTGCATTATAAGCCTGTAAATAAAATATTAAAAAACACTTTTCGAGTAAATTTTATATTTTTCAAAAACAAACAAACTGACTACCTTACACTACCATCAAACTATTCCATTTTGAGGAATAGATTTCCTCGCAATTTTTTTCATAATTAGGTGCTATGAACTTTTTTGACCAATATGTCAACATGTACACAGTAAAATGCTTAATTGATGTAAAACTCACCAATTGTCGGAATAATTCCACTCCACGAGATGTGATAACAGAGGGGTTTCACTTGACACAGGATATTCAACTTTTGGATATAGGTTTGATACTTTTGGATTTAGGCCGCCTTCAAATAAACTGTAATGCGCAACGAATTAATTTTCCTATACTTCATAAACTAATGTTCCAAGAGATGGAAAATACTAAAAGACACGATGTTATTATATAACATTGTCTCGTTTAGTATTTTTCAACGACGACTGTAGTATTTTCCCAAAACGACGACGTAATCTGAAGTGAAGGCAACACTTGTTGTCTTAAAGTACTACAACCTCACCTAATGGGTGAAGGTGGTTGAAGAGGTAGAGCTGAAGAATGAACTTTATACGGTCTATTTTGGCATATCGGCTGATTATGTTTTATTTTTATTAAATTACTACACATACTTTTATTTCAAAATAAAAGTTGTAGCATAACGTGTTGTTACTCACCCGAATTGTGCGTATTGGTTACGAGAATTCTTGGCAAGTCTATCGGTATATCTATTTCTTTGGTCTACTTTTCAAAAGGATCAAACGGATCTTACGAAAATGTAAATATACTGATAATATTGATCATATTAAACATCAAGCAGGATTATAATTGTCAACTTTTCAATTTTAAAATTTTCCAAAGTATTTTTTACGGTATAGCAAGTCTGTCTACCCGCAACTATGATCTACTATGGCCTTAACCCATATCATTTTAGAAGGAAGCCCGCGTCCATTAACAAAACGAGATAAAGTTTTGATTACGAATATCGTTTATGCCTTTTCGACACTTGTTCGAGTGAATAGGACTCGATAGGACTCTTCATTTTTAGTGCCAATTGGTAGTTATATTTTTCTAAGGAAGATTGAATTTCGAGGTACTACATAAGACCCCAAACTAACTCTATGTTTACATTATTAGGTACACAGTATTATTTGACGTCCACGTACTTCCCGATAGCCTGTAGCAAGAATGCTACAGAATTGGAGTTCCCGCGCTTTGTTAGCGATATATTCGAGCAATTTGAATGTGACCGTTTTAAGATCGCTTGCAACAGCCCATGAGGTGCTATTTCAATAATCACAGCATTTGAAGGAATTAACTTAGTTGTCTCTTCAAAATATACGGGGTTCTGTAAATAAACAGTACAATAATTATTGTAATTGGCGTAAATTCTACCGCTTAAAATGAAATCGTCAACAACATCAAGCCTATGTTTTCCTGAAGAAGTAGGCAAAGTAGCGTAGTACACTCTCTCGATGTATATGTGTTGCACGTTCCACCCTAGAATACGGGGTGAGTTTAATGCCATACACCGTTTACAAATATGTATGTACCATGAGCTTCTAATGCAATTTCAAGTCAGAAAAATCCAACCCTAATCGGTGATCGAATCCAGAACCTCTCGATCAGAAGTTGGGGTGCAACCATCCAACCAACGGAGGTATTCAGGGAAAACATTTTACAGTAAATATTCTAATGGGCTTAAAAGAGAGAGGTCGTCTACCAGAATACGATGATACCAAAGGAGGATAATGATTTCAGGCAGTGTGTGTACATACGAATGTACATGTGTTATAGCACATATTTCGTATTTCTTATAATAATTTGTCAAATGAAACTTTGTTTGAAGCGTTCTGATTGTCTGCCGGTTATAAGGTACATAAAAATAAAAAATGGCACCCTGTATATAATTTAGTTTTAGACGTGTTTTACAAAAATGTTTTTTAAAAATAACATTTTATAAAGTGTGCGCAAAGTTAGTGTCAATGGAAAATAATTATAAGAAATTAATTATGAACGATAAATGTAAATCCCAGCTGTAATGAGTATAATTTGATATTAGGTAAATTTGCAATATAAGCTAATTGGTGGAGTAGATTTCTCCAAAATATCAAAGCTTAAAAAGGTGAAAACAATGCGTAAGTTTGATTAATTACTGTGTATGGAAAATATAAACAAATCAAACTATATAATAATCGAAAATACCAGTAAATTGTTGACATGGTATTCTGGTGAAGAAAACTGCGCAATTGGAGTATTCCATTTCTCTTTGAGTACCGAAGTACTTAACCACTTTTCACTTCTTGGTTTACAATCTTTAATAACAGATTTTAGCTCCTTCATAAGCCGGGGCGCTAAAAGGAAATTTACATAACAATATTATTATATGAAACTTAGCCTAAACGTAGATCAGTTAGAGAATAATTAAATAAAGTTGTTTTAAATTATTCACTTAGTATAAAGTTCAGACAGCTTCATTGCACTAGTGGTTACAAGTGCAATTGCTGTTTAAGAAGTCCTGAGTTCAAGTCCTAGGTCGGCCAAAGTATTATTGGGTGTTTATAACTTAGAATTCCCAGTAATAGCACAGTCTGGATTTGTGCCCGAATTCTGACAATAGGCTGACTTTTTAGGACATGGTAGGACGTATAACATGAGTGGTAAATCGTGGAAATGTTTCCTCCACTCCTTTGTCTACCTCTTCGGGGAAATACAGGAGTGACGGTACGTTAAAAAGAGGGGAAATTACACTAATAAAATCATGTTCGAAAGAGCAGAAGATCATAATAACAACATACCAGCAATTTTGATGTATCTAGAATGATATGATATTCCACCAGACGGGACTTCTTTTGCAAACACGCCGTTAGACTTAAGCACTTCTACGAATTTCCTTATAATTCCAACGGGACCAGATATTGTCGAAGATTCAGAACTATTGTGACAGGCTACATCGATTTCAGGTGGAAGAAGATCAACAATCTGCAAGATAATATCTGTTTAGTACATAATTATCTGTAACACCGTTATCATTATGGACATATGCCAGTAGCTCGTTTGTTGCCATCCTGCCATGATAACGATTTCAACGTAACCTAGTGACTACGATTTTCGTCCGAAAACGTACCGAAGTTCGGACTCGACTGTTTTTCTCATGGCGACGCGTTTCGGCCTGTACAAGTGGGTACGAAAATTGGAGAGTGATAGCTCGAGAATACATTGCAATCTCAAGAGAAGAGTTGAAAAAGAAACTTGAGCGTAATTTAAACTATAATAATCATGACAATATTCTTCATACTGTATTACACTCGTAGAGATACAAACATCTCTTCGAAAATCAGGATTTTAATGTAAAAAAAATTAAGTTGAAATTTGAAAAATTACAAATTGAATGTTAAAAACCCTTTCCAAAATATAATTACACGGTTGTAACAGACTGTAACTAATTCGTATGATTAAGATTCAATTACATCCTTAAACCCTAATCCAACAGCTGCCATTGCTCCAGCAATACAATCGCTTTCAAGAGACGCAATACCACGACTGTAAGAAGCTAAAATTGTTTCCTCGGCAGTGAAACAACCGTCGGCATAAGCGCACCCCAACTCGCCAACGCTGTGTCCTGAAACGATAAAAATATTATTAGTAATAGTACTAGTTCTGCAAACTACTCTTTTTAAGTGGAAATCTCACCTATAATTAAATCAGGAACAATGCCCAGTTCTTTCAAAATATCCGTTAACCCTATTTGAACAGCTGCTATCCCAATAAAACTGTATAATATATTGTCAAACATATTTTTTTTGGGATCACTTATTATTTTAACAATATCTATTCCTTTTGTACTCAGGATTTGATGACATCTGAAATTTTAATTTGAGTAAATATCATAGCCAGACGTCAGCTAATGAATTTTAATAGAGTTCTTATTAATTACTTACTTAAAAATAGCCTTATTAAATATCGGTATTCGCATTAGGTCAGCGCCCATACCGGGCCATTGGGATCCCATTCCACTGTACATGAAACAAATTGGTCTAGTTTCTCCCCCATAGTATGAAAAACTTTTGGCTAAAGTTGCAGTTTCACCTTTTTCGTTTGTATCTGAAATAATTTAGTTCAGTACATTTTTGATTACACTGTCAAAACAAAATTACCATAGACAGTAAAGCGAACGCGTCATGTAAATATATCCTAGAACGAAAAAAATAAGCGATTTTTAGTACCTATAACGGTAACACTACTGTTATTTTAGTATTATTAAAATATTTTAAAATTAAGGCATATCTCAGTAGGTATGGCTTTTATTTATTATTTATTTATTTATTTATTCTTTTTGTAAATAATCGATTTACAAAAGGCGGACTTAATGCCTAATGGCATTCTCTACCAGTCAACCTTTGGTGATGGTAAAAAATGTCGTTGACGGCAGGTAATATAAAACAAATTACGATAAGCGTACAGATAAATAATAGATAAATTAAGTATTTTGAAGTAATTTACAGATATTTATATGAGTAAAATACCGGAATACGTTTGTAAAGATGGAAAAATGCCGGAAATTATACAATTGACAAAGACTCAAAACTTAGCATATGAGTAAGATAGAAGCGAACCCTTTCCGAGTACAATCTCTGTGAATATTTGTTGTCTATGATGTGAAATATGTAATATAATTTATCAATAATCTTTACCTTACCTAATATGACGTAACCACGACTAATGTGATTTGCAATTTTGGAATTATGTATGTCATGTATAAGGCTTATAAGTTCTGGATCCGCAGGCTGAGATCCCAAGTTTAACAAAAAGTTATCGACGCATTCCTCTTGTCTTCCAGAAACGGTTACAAGGTAGGGAATGTTACATAAGTAACGGTTCTTGTCCTGAAAAATAAATTCATGTGAATAGTCCATGAGCTGAAAATCTAATAAAATTGTTATTAACTATTTTTGAATATTTCTGAATTATTACTTTGCTGAAACTAACTAAAATTTATTGATTGCCTCGATGGTCCAATGATTGCAAGTGGGACTGCTGAGCAGACTCGACTCCTCGACTCGGCTCCTCGACTCGAGCAAATCATTCTTGGATTTTTCTAAATTAAAACCCTATTAGGTCAGCTCGGAGTCTAAAACTATACCGACTGTATGGTATTAGGCTCATACTCTTATCCATAAGACCTATAAGACAGTAGGAGTTCTATACTTCTATTCACACACACACATACACACACACACACGCTCACACACACACACACGCTCACACACACACACGCTCACACACACACACGCTCACATACGCTCACAGAGCGGA
>DWJK01005190.1:0-11342 GCA_018248815.1 Croniades pieria auraria
GTGTTGCACATGTCCTTGACCGACGGTGACCACTTACCATCAGGTGGCCCGTCTGCCTGTTTGCTCGCGCTGAAAAACAAAATAAAAAAAAAATGTGTATTAGCGTTCCTCTGTGAAGTTTGCAACATACTCGTATATTATTCGTCCACTCAGTATCGCTTCCAACATAATATATTATGTATTTTACGTAGTACATTTCGTAAAACGTCATATTTTATATTTAGACTAGTGTGTTACACCCAACAACGGATTAAGGCTTAATAATGTACAAAAAAAACAGTATTTCATCAAAAACGAACTTTTCCTTATTTTATCATTAATCATTACATTCCAGAATATGTTGCTCATCGGTAACTTATTTATGTAGGGTAAAACGTTACCATTTGTTTTGTTTTTCGAAATACATTGTTACATTTTCCTTAATGAAATGCTACAACTGTAATTTTTAGCCATATCGACGTCGAGAATTCTTTGAACACTTTTTGTTATATCCTATGCTTTTGGACTTAGTCATCCATGCCCAGTGAAAACCCCACCCTGTAAATAATTAGTTTTCCTATCAAGAGTGATAGATTTTGTTTTGTCTCCACCGATTCTTGTTTGAAATGGCGTGAGGATAATTCTAAAGACATACTTAAGTCTTAGTTGCAAAGTTAACGATATCTTTAGCGACAAGATTTGAAAGAATTGCACTCATATTTCTACTATGTCATGTGGTAATTCAGGTAATTGTCTTTGTTGGTTGGTTAAAGAACTAGCAAGTATAAAAACACTTACGTAGATCTAGCCCATAGATGCATGCAAATCGATAGGCCCGTATATGGTAACACTAAATTCAGTAAATGGCTAATTGGTTCGCATCTAGTGGCAACATTAATGAAGAATTCTTTGAGTTACAGGGCCTGTTAAGCACTTATGCTTTCCTAGCCATACTAAAGTAACGTTGTTATCAGATTTGGGTTTTCTTCACTTCGGTTGGAATTTAAAGGACTGATATTTATTGCATAATAACCATTTTAATAAGAGTAAAAGTTATCAAACTTAGAACTATACAAGATTCCCTGCATCAAGATAATCAAACACAAAATATGTCATCCTCATCGTCATCAGTCTGTCTCAGTCAACTGCTGGACATAGGCCTCTCCCAAAGAGCGTCATTGCGCCCTGTCCTCGGCTTGTCGCATCCAGCATCTGCCTGCAGCCAGATACGCCTACTCCACCGATTGTCGGTTCGTCAGCAGAATATGTAGCTAATTAAATTCAGTAGACGTATAACACATTCTTTCTGGACGTGACGTTGACAGCTAGAGAAAATCTGTCGTCAGTTAAAATCATAATTATAAACATCTGGGGATATTCTGACTGATATATTAAATGTTTGTTTATTGTGCACTGAATATGATCCAAATATGATGCGTACAGTTAATTAAATATTAAAATAAAGGGTACGTATGCACGACGTATGACAACATATAAATAAATACAACAGATGCACACATCTTTAACAAACATAAACATGTTCTGTATTTTAATACTATGTACATATATTGATGTACTTCTATACTGTATTGATTTATTAGTACATTGTCAACGTTTAAACGATTTTTTCACGAGTCATGTAAAGAGTATTTTAATTTAGATAATACAGGTAAAACTTCTATTTTTACAATACTTTTTATCCTACATTACTCATATATATAATTAGCATAACAATTTAAAGAAGAAAACTTTAATTTAGGAAAGATTATAATGACGCCAACAAAATATGTTAAGACGATTTTTGTAATATGCGCACAGATCATCAGTAAACATTTTAACTTATCACATACGCTCGCGAAAGTGAAAGCCTCTGACACCGCTCACAATCGAATAAATATTTAACCCGCGAGTTACATAACACACGATTGGTTTAATGGCCACTCTTTCGAACTTGGTCCACTTCGGACGAACAGTGATACGCGTGTAAAACTCGCACAGAATTTAAACATCTATTTCAAGTATCGAACACATCCGGCTAGACGTGCTCTGCGAAAGACTGCAGGCAAAGGCTGGATGCGGCAGGGCGAAGACAGAGCGTGATTAAACAACACCCATGTCCAGCAGGGACAATAGGTTGATAATGATGACGATGTAGATGAAAAAATGATAATGTGGATATTCGTAGTTTATTATTCATATATCACGCTGACGCTTTTATAAGTGGCCAGCACCTTGCTTCATATTAAGGCCACGAAAGCTACAAAGCTTATGGTCTTTATTTGTATTTGTAATAAAAACGCTACGCCCAAACTAATTGTTAACAATGTAGTACACGATATAGTTACTAAGCAATCTAATTACTTAGTCTTTTAATAAATTAAAAGTTTTTCCAAGCTACAAGCGCTGATTTACTTTTGTGAAGTATTTGTTCACATTTCAGCATCACACACGTCCATTACTTGAAGCGCCAATGCTCATCTGCATCATTACATTACGAGAACACGTATATAAGGCTTTACATATTAGCTTTAAATCGATCAATAGCCACATTGTATTATGTATAACATTTAGTATATCGACAATAATTTCAGTGGTTCTGGTACAAAATTTTACTAAATATAAGTTCCACTCCTAAAATTTGATAATCATCGTCATCGCTTTTATTGCTCCACTGTTGGACACAAGTTTCCTATCCTCCTAGATTTTAAGTCATGCTCTAAAAACAACCCATTGCAATTTATCAGACTTCTCAATCTTAGAAAAGACTATGAAGAACTCAAAAATGTATGACTATCCTCACGGTGTTGTCTGTCATTGCCATAACAAGAAACATTACTATATTTAACATAGAAATCAGTTGGTATAGTCAGCAGTGATTGGCAGGATTCGAACCCTAGACATCCGCAAACGGAACTGAAATACAAACTACATATTACAAGTAATAATGTGATCACATTTAATATTTAAAATATAACAGTCACTGGTACTGACTATTAGTAATTAAGATACTAAATATTTCAACGAATTCTGTGAAATTTGCTGAAATCTAGTCAAAATGAAGTTGTTGCACTGGGACTGAATAAATTCTTAGTATATTAAAGTTAGTATTTCTAGCTCTGTCGTGGTAGCATATTGCAAGCAAGTGAAGGCAGTATTTTGTACTCAGATAGATGACCGTTTCCGGCAAATTTTCACAATTGTTTCCGGGCTTCGAAGGGCATCTTGAACAGTTAATCCCGGTTGTTATCATTAAGTAACAATCTTTAAGTCTCGTTGGATATCTGAAAAACAATTTAAAAATATCCAATAGACCTGTTGTTTACTAACTTACGAGTATACGAGTATCTCCGACATCCTTCACATGTGCAAAAGAAACGCGTGTCCAGCAATAGTACATAGTAATAGTTGCAGCAGTAATAATTCTACTTAAAAAACACTAAAATTGTTTTATTAAAATTAGTTTAATATTTTATCGTTTGACCATAACCGTTGATTAGAGATAAGATATCGAGATCCTCAAAAATGTTATAAGAATTTATTACAGGAAAAGAAAATTGGTTTAGGTACTTCGTTCAATTACATTTCTTAACTTTTTAAACCAAACAATAAACTATCAGAGGGAATAATAAACGAATAAGGACAAAAGTTATCTGCTAATGATGTAAACCAGCCATAAAGAGTTAGATATTATTAGCCCTGATCTTTACCTACGTAGCTTATCTCAACGGGTCGTTGACGAACAAAACAAAACAAGTCATAATCGGTGATAAATAAGCGATACAATGAGTACTCCTGATTTATTTCAAAACAGTCATGTATATTTCGTATCTAAAAGCATTATGAAAAATGTAAAGTCAGATTTAGTAAACATAATAACTTTTTAATGGTTAACGAAAAATAGAAATTATTTGTAAAACCAAAAGTGCAAGGTATTTATGGGTGAACGTAAACAATAGCAGTGCAAAAGTGGGTCTCCTTAAACGGTGACGGCTCACCGTGTCAGTAGCGTAAATCGCGAGGACGCGAAAATTTAATTTGTCACCGAATACGCAATCGGGGAAGATAGCGTCATCGCGGAACGTAACCGCCAAGTTTGATAACTAGCAACTTTCTCTCTTTGGCGGCTGCCTGCTGCTGTAAGGCTCGCTTCTAGGCGAGGGAAGCCTGCGATCTGCCTCACTCCGCGGTGGCCGACGGGCTTGCACGTTCGTGGCGGACGGCGCGCGCTCGCATTCATTCAGTTTAAACCCAATAGTGATTTTAAATTTCGAACTGGTATCTTTGTGCACTTACCGAACACTCATGCTCGTTTTCATGACTAAAGTTTTATAAGTGACTCCTGTTCAGTTGTCTCAGCGAGACGGCAACATGGGAACTTGTTATATGTAAGTCTAGTTTACTGTTTACATTTATTTAACATGCGCGATTTGGTTTTTACACTACAAATAATGATTAAAAATATAAGAACTGTACGGCCCAGTGTATAAACAAAATGGTTTTTGCTTTGTCCTCGTACATTTTAATGCTTAACAACTCCTCTCTACAAAAGTAGGACGAAACTAGTTTAAGATTTACATATTAAACTGATAGATTTTTGATAGATTTTCTTTGGACAGATTAAATGAGCAGACCTTAATTTGCATGCAATCTTTAAAAATGTATAACAGTTGTCGTCAGTTACAGAAAGCTATTGGCCTTGTTATGATAACCTTCTAAGCGAATATTCGAATTATTTTGTGTTCTGTAAGCTGTTGAAAAGTTGATTTAAATTTCAGTGACATCTAGACAAGGTCTTCGTGCTAAATAGTTAGCATGAACCGACCAAAATCTTAAGAAACATCTGATACTGTGGTACGACTAAGTATATAAATAGATAGTTGCAAATATACGCTAATCTCTTCCATGTATGTACATACATATTTTATCCAAAATGAAAAAAACATTAACAAACATTGTACAAATTTAAACGAATTGTTCTTTAACTTCAAAAATTCATGAAATGTTTAAAATGTCTATTTCAAACTTTGGTGATTTTATATACCTGTATGCAACTAAAATAAAATGCTGGATATTATCCAACAGATAGTTCTTAATAAAATCTTTAAAATTACGTAACTAGTCTTTCTTCTTAATTAAATACGTAATACATAGCCACGTAACAGAGGAACTTTTGTACAATATAGTTTTTATTTGCAAGTTATGAACAGAGATGCTGTAATAAAAATATCTCATGTAATTTTATTAATAAAGTTATTCTTAATTTTAATACAAAACTTAGCAACTATTTCCCCAAGTAATTTATATAACAAAGATTAATTTCTAATATCATTGCCGCCTTTAGTGAAAAATGACTTGACCTACTCTGGCGCAGGTCATTGATCACTTTAAAAAAATTCTCTTGTCAAACTAAAGCTTACATTGGCATCTCGTAAGTAAACCGTTATGACATTTACTAATAGATCTATTATATCATCAAGTGTCTGTAGAGATGTAAGAAAGAGTTTTTTACTGACACCGCTCAAGAAGTTATTAAAAAAGCACTGAACGCAACAGATTCTATTTTCCCTGTACAATGTTGCCAATTTTTTTGTTTTCATAAGCAATTTTTGTAGCATTCGTAAGTTAGCTGTCGTTTAGCTAGCTTTGTAGTGTGTTTATGTAACATTTTCACATCTCGACGGGGACTAGGCTACACGCTAAAAATAAAACACACACCATTTATGTCAACTCAGATTTAGGTCTAGGTTGCGACATTGCATTTTAATTTACGTTAATTTTATATTTAAATAGAGCTGAAATATTTGGACACTATTTCAGATACGCGCTATACCCATTTTGTTTCGTTCCTTTCTTTATTATTTTTAGACAAAGATTTTCTAACTGAACTAACCAATGCAAATTTCAAAATTACCGTTCTTGAGCAACTGCAGTATAAAGAATATTACAATCAAACTGAAGACTTGAAAATTCTGCCTAAACTAAATTTTGTACAGAAAGTGTATATATCTAAGTTTGATAAGAAATGATATACAAAATGACATCGCTTGCTTGTTTTTTATCATATACATATAATTATGTTAGTTATCACTTTAGTATGATAATAATAACCAAAACTATTTCATTAAATGTATGAACGAAAACAGTTGCACCCGATACATTTATATGGTCTATTTATCTGAAATATATACTTGATTGCTTGTTAGATCGTAATACTAACATGATATCCGTCATTGAATATCGTAAATCTTAGAAGTCAATTATGTTCCGTGCGTTCGGCTTCTAATTTACGATATATAACCTAAAATATTGCCACAGCTCCATTTAAAGTTCTTCGCCTTTCCCGAAACGTTTAAATACTTTAATCAACGTTTACTCTTGTTATTAAATTTAATAATGATTAAAAATGCGTTACGTTATCACCCAAACCCTATACGAATAATGATACAGATTTTTTGTAAATCGGTACACATGTATTAATAAATTAATTCTATTAAATAAAGCTTTGTAAGGATAAAGATATTTCGTGGTCAGTGCAGTCTGCCTACCCTGTAAGGGTCATCGCGTAAGGATAATAACAAATTGGACCTAGAAACGAATTATTTAACTTATACGTTCATAGTATTTAATTTTCTATTTGTGAGCTAACGGTTTGCTTATTTATATGATCTAAAGTTCTTTAACTAGAAATCTGCAATTATTAATTGGATCAAAATCGTAACATCAGCCCTGTAAACCCCGAAAGGGTAGGCAGAGAGTGTAGTACACTCCCACGTCTCACCAGTTACGTATTAGTCCCATGGAATAGGTAGTGAGCCTATTGCCAGACACCGGGCACAGATCCAGACTCCGAGTCGCTACTAGAAATTTTAAATTAAAAAAATCCAAGAATACCCGACCCTGGATTAGAACCCAGGACCTCCCGATCGGCAGTCCCGCTTGCAATCACTAGACCAACGCGGCAGTCAATTGGATCATAACCTATAAATGTGCATAAAAAATTATGTTCATGCTATGTCAATGGAATTTCTGAGAATAATAAACAAAACATAAGAATTCGATACAATTTTCAATTAAAGTCTAATCCGTATTAATATATTCGAAACGTGAAATATATTTATCACGACAATAATGATAAAGTGATAATAAAAAATACAACTTATATGTACCCATATGCAAATATTCACCATCTTGTTTTAATGAACACATCACTGCATATAATTGAAAACGAGAATGACACCAGGAACTCATAGTAAACAAGGCGCTTATTAAAATGGATAAGACCTTTAAGTAAGTCGCTTACCATTTATTCACAGCGGCATCTTCTGGGTATATTATTTGAATACTGAACGCGATTTATTCACTTCTTACAAATTATATGATACATATATACGGGTCCCTGACGCTTCCTCATTACATGCTGTTGCATAACTCCGTCCTAACGGCTTACGGATTTAAGGTATCATCTTTAGAACAATTCCTCATCGAATATGGGTAAACGTATCTTATCATCATCATCATCATCATCAGCCTATTTCCGTCCACTGCTGAACATAGGCCTCTCCAATGGCACGCCACTGAGCTCGATCTTCAGCTTGTTACATCCAACTGCTGCCAGCCACTTTGCGTATATCTTCACTCCACCTAGCTGAAGGGCGTCCTACGCTACGTTTACCAAGACGCGGTCACCACTCCAGAACACGTCTACTCCAACGGGGATCGATTTTGAGACAGATGTAACAGAACTCATTCGAATGTAAATTTTATTTTCCTACAATTGTCATGCTTATTTTTTATCTATATGCTATGGTATTTGGAATCTGTAGCTTTTTTTCTGTAGTATCAGCACGTATTTATAATGAAACTCAAAATGGACTGATGGTTTTATAATATGTGGTAAATGAGTTTCCCAAGTAAATAAGATGGTGTCGACTTTATCTGCTACCCACAACTTCAAAAACCAAACCCAATACTTTTTCAAATTCTGCTTTTTGCTTATTTCGGGTCCATTAAGGGTTCGAATATGCATTTTTTCTTGTTTCTAATTACCAAACGGAATTGAAATTCCAAATAAAGTTTTTTCCCAAAATGTAGGTATACAGTAGAAAAAATAAACAATGGTAAGTCATCCTCGATGATTCACTTCAGGAGCACAATTCTTAGTAATACAAATATCCTTTAATAAAATTTTGTATGACTAAAAGTAGGAAATACTCTAAAGCATTGCATTTATTCGCCATCATCCATACAAAGATATCCGAGTAAAAAACATAGTTATTTCCTCATAGAATACTTTTCCTTATACGACCATCACGTGAGCTCCTACGTATAGGTGTATTAATCGTTACAAGAAATATCATATTTAAACATCATAACAGGATGTTAGCTCTCTTGATATCTGTATATCGAATAACAATATAAGATTTGCATCATACAATTACGTATACATTAAATTTATTACTGCAAGTCTTGTTGATTTATGCTTACTACGAGATATTGCTTTGAACTTCGCCCTCATTACAATAAATTCTAGGAATTATTTACCTATGTACATATATAAGTTTTAATATCATATATTAAGCTATATTCAATCTTGTACTTACCATAACAAAATGTTTGATGTTTACTTACGTTCTTCAATACACATGGTTCCCATTTCGTTTCTGCAATAGTTACACGGACATGAACAAGCACAGGATTCTGACTCCCTCTCAATAAATGGTCTTATCTTACTATTTATACGAAAATCAGTAACTACACATATATTCACCAGCCTTTCATTACTTAAATGTCCATGCGAATGATGATCCGGTAAGTAAATTTGCATGACGGTAATGTATGTTACCGAATAAATTGCCTCATCTCCTTGGATTGTAAATGCCGTACTGTCCTCCTAGCAGCTAATCTCGTATTTATATAACTAGCAGATCAATTGGCTATGCAAGGCTTAAGTGCCCGTAAAGTATACCATACGTCTCTCCCCGAAAACTGGTAACAGAATAAACATCAATTCATTACCTACTGTTTTATGACATTACCGCACCTAGTATTGCATAATGTGGCATTGTGCAATACAACGAACTCTATGACAAATATGTAGAGTTCGACTGTAATTCAGTTGAAATACAATTACGACTCAAAGCAACAATATTACGATTTCGAAGTCAAGCTTCAATGAACATAGGAACAGTCTAATTTTTATCAACGCGCGTCTGTTCTTTCATAGAAAACAGCTGTACAGAAATAGTAGAGATTTTGTATGACTGGACATCTTTATACATAACTTTGTTCTATAACATGTTGTTCTTTAAAAACCGACATGCTTTCTAACAGAAGGCCATTAAAATAAGTAACTAGACTGGATACAAACTCGACGCAGTTAAAACCGTACGTACGGGCCGGAACAGTACTTAGTACAATTAACTGCCACTTGAGACGGAAAATGCTCTAGTTTCCGAATTTTTATTTATTCATTCATCTTTATTCACTTACATGCCATTTTCTCTTAAATTACACTCAAAGAACAAAACGGGTTTTGTTGACATTGAAATATATTTATATTTGCATAGATTTCCCCCCAAAGAGGATATATGTACATATGTATTATTTCCCCCAAAGAGGTATGTTTTATCAAATTTATTCGATACGACTTAAAGTTGGGATGCCAAGCGGTTAATAATTTTTTTTTATTATAGCTCCTCTATATAAAGATTAACTTAATTGTCTGGAGCTAAAAATACATACATACCTACTTACGTAGCAGTTGGTTGTGAAAAAGTGAAACAAAAACACAAACATCAATATTTCTTAAATCAACCAAAACTGTATCAAAATTTAAAGAAAAGGAACAAATCAGGGTAGTGCCTCGTGAAGTCGTCGTAAGTGACAATAAACGATCTATACTATACTAAACGATCTTATTCGTAATGTGTGTAGAGTTGTGAGCGTACATGTAATTACGTACGAAGATGACTCTACTACGCAAGATCGCGAAGGTCAAAATCCATGCATTTCAGAGGTCGTAAAACGTGTCTATTTTAGAAACAAAGAGGTTGACGCAACGCGAATGCAGGTCACCATTGAGACCTGAAGCACGCACGAGCTACCATCCTCGATGCGTTAAATTGTTCATTGCGTAACAACTGATTCTTCAATGGATCACTCGTGACTTTATTTAATTGTATACGCTGTTGGGTCCTTTTTATAAACTCTGTATGTGGCACATCAAGCTTTTTTCTCTTCAATACCCACACTACCACCGTTTTTTTAACTACGAGCATGAAGTTTTGTAACCAGCCTGTAATTCGAGATCAATGTAACAAAGAAAAGAGGTGAATTTAACTATAATAATGTAATAAATAAACAAAACCAAGCTATTTAAGCTGATTGCGAGTCGAATAAGTATGTGTAATAATTTATGAGTAACTAAATATGATTCTATAGCGTTTTAAACAGAAAATTCGAATTTTCCAGTGTTTTCACTTTAAAATTCGAATTTTCCAGTCTTTTAACTTCAAATGCGATGTTTTATCGAAATCGAATAATAAATACAACACGATATTCATTCATTAAGATTTTATCGTATTTCTATATAGTATGGTAATTAGCCTTATAAATTCAAATAACGTTTTATTAAATAACACAGTGCAATCGCGAGCAACCTTTTGCAGGCGCATATAATATAACATTTGCCTCAAGTCTACGTCGCTGATCCTAGCATCATGTGACTACTTCGTATCATAAAACTATGTACAATTTCAGGTTTCTTAATCATTTTATGATTATTTTATCGAGATAAATGTATATATTTAATTTAATAGAAGGCGGATGCGCGATGTTTATTGCGACTACACATTTTAAACGGATTTTTTGTAGGAATTTTGGTATTTTCGTAGTATTATATTTCTTTTTATGTTTTTTATGACAAGAAAAGAGTATACGAGCAGGCAGTAGTTGCAAATAGCGACCTTGCACAGCGGTAACACATCTCTAAAAGACTGTTAGAATAGGACTAGTTTTAATGATTTCGGATTTAATAGAACTACTGCAGTCAGTCAGCAATATATGGTAGCAGGATTGCAGCGATAAGACTGTCAGAAACGACAATTTAGTTAATATATGTTTGTATATGGGCATTTAGTATTGGTTTTAACGTCTGCCCTATTCGAAGTTGGTTACAGATGTGTTACAACTCGAGAGGAGTTAGATGCTCATATCTACTATCTATTACATATAATAAAACTGTCACTGATCGTCTGTACATGACATTTTTATTTAAAAATTCTTAATGGGTGCCTTTATATACGCAAGAGAACCCAAAACAATGTTTTTTCATTTTGTCTGTTTGTCTGTATGTTTGTGCACGC
>DWJK01005191.1:0-11341 GCA_018248815.1 Croniades pieria auraria
CATAGTTTCCGTGAACGTGTACATGAACACCAGACACTTTATTTGATTTCCCAGATCTTTCACCAAAAAAACTCTCTTCAGAGCTAAACAAACACCGGCATCACGATAATCGAACCAAAGTTATTCTGTCGACGAAAAACTGAACTATGTTTTTGTTGATATTTGACACTAAAAGCAAATTCGCTCCTTTCCTAAAAGTCAGACGAGACACGAAAAAATCTCAACTATGCAAAAGGAAGACAAAGATTATAATGATGTGACACTTTTCTTACCATCGTTCGGACAAAACAAACGGTCTTTCAATAGTGAAAAAGTTCCGATGAAGTGGTGTCCGAACACAATAAATCTTGTTATACATACATACATATACTTTTGACGCTACGGATATTTTCATTGAAGAGGAATTTGATAAATTTAAAGAAAATAACTCTTACCGGAGTCTAGAATTTACTGACGCCGAGACGAGATATTGTTGACTTTTATTTGAAGCGTTGCCGGAATATATATCGAATCCGAAAAAATTCTAGCCCATTCCCAGCAGGGCAAGCATGAGAAAGAATTGAAGGGAGCCGGATTTGCGGTTTTCTCGCTTGGCAGGAGAACAATCAAACCACTAAGCCAAATGGTTACACAATCTTTATTTGGACCAAGAACTCGGGTATCGAACCCGGAACCTGCCGTAGACAGTAAATATTCCGAAAGTGGACAGTGCATTTTTTATTTGAGACACGCGTCGTACAGATATCAAAAATAAATGGACGTGCAACCGTTTGGACATATCTTTAATGTTTTGCGTACGGATTAACACTATGGTTATGACGCTGCAGCTTAAAGTTCCTGATTAAATTCTTAAACGTACTAAGTAATGTGTTTACACATACTTTGTCTGTAACATAGCTTTTAAGGTTAGCACTCCAGACAAAAAATTCATTAGTTATTGTAAGCCTTAATTTTATATCACAAATTCTGAGGAATATGTCATGAAAGAAATTAGTTTCAGGCGTCAGCTTAATTTAACGTCCAAGGGGTAGCCATATTATTTATAATTCAATTATGAAGAATGATGAAGAGTTATTGGCCTTTTAAACCAACAAGGTGATTCACATCTGTTTATTTCATGTAAAAATTTGATCCAGTCAATCAACATGTCAGCGGTTTTTATGAGACCTGATAACAATCAGTGAAACGAACAAAAACTAGAATTATGGTCAATTGTAAAGCAAAGCTTAAAACATCATAACAAAAACTTCATTTCGCACGCAACAACACACACTGATTTTTCAAATTAAAAGGACGATTGAGATAAGGATTTCAGAATTAAAAGCGAAACTGTGCGCGTGAAATGTATACTTGAATTTATTGAAAGAGAATTTTCATTAGTTGACACTGAAAATTATATACAAGGTGAACGCTCACAAACTTCGTAGACGAATTGAAACACACGTAGTCACAATTAATCACAAGTAAACAATACAATGAATAAATTTAAAGGAATACTTTGTACAAGAAACAACAAACTTGACAAAGTAGATTAAGACGCGGCAAAAGGTACATTTCTTGATTAAATGCGTAATCTCCGTTGGAAGTAAGAGACGATTCGTACGCCACGGGCAACCTTGAACCAAGACGAAGTTGGCAAGAGATTAGTCGCGGAAAAATACCTTTAAGCGAGATGTCGTATGTAAATCTAGACACATCTAGATTAGAGATAAAACATCCAAGCGCTTCGTGGGATTTGGCAAATTCTTGTGCTCCACTAAACAAGTAAATAAGGATGGAAGAGGGCTTTCGAAAATTTTTACGAACGAAATAAATTAACTACTACGACGTAAGGTAGAGCAAAAGTATAGAAAATATACATTATATACGAACATGTATTATACACCAAATACTGCTAAAAGAGAACATTGAGTTGAATAGAATGAAACGTATTTTCGTCTACTTTATCATGAAATAACGGGATTGAATTTAAATTTTGAGTTTTAAAGTAACAAAAAATAGTGAACGGACACGTAAGGAGCGCAGAAAATGTTTGTAGCATAAATCCGATTTTTGTACTTTTATATTACAATTATGTATAACAAAGATCATGTAAATAAATAAGCTATATATCGATTTTACTATGAGTAAAAGAGAATTCTAGAATATTCGACGTCACACCTAACATGAAGCACAAATGTGAAGGTTGTACCTCATATTTCTAATCTCGATGCGGGGCTTTACATGTTTATTTATTGCAAAAATGGCCGAAAAGGTCTCTAGATAGATTTGAAACCCAGGAGTTGTGATTCCTGTTCGAAACCCGCTAGAGGTTATCTTCTGTGGACCTTGACTTACGTCTTGACTGAAAGTTATTGGTGACGTTACTTAATCTGCCTACAACCTTCTTCAACATAAAACATGTAAAACATAAAAATACAAACATTCGTACCTATCATCAGTAATGAGATGTGGAAAGTTAATATGAGATCCCAAAAAGTTGTAAGGAAAACCTAGAAATGCCAATTTGGCAAACAAACTATGGTACTGTGAAATCGTATATGTAAACTATGGTTAGTAATATTAACCACAAAGTTATTAGTAGCATTAACGAAACGCAATTTCGTGGAATTACTGAAAATCAAGAGTTCTCAACTAAAATATGTGAGCACTATCAAAACGTTAATAAGATCTTGTTTCAATCTAATTAAGCTTCGTTTTCGTGTGAACAAATTTGCAGTTTGAGTGCAATTCGGACGGAGCGTTGAGTAATATTTTTGGCAACGAATTAAAGTAATTGCAGTTTCGTGTGTGATCCACATTTGGAAATCCACAAAAATACACAACGTCGAGATATTTTTACAGTGGTATTAATGTTCTGCCAACGTGTCCAGTGGAATAGCCAACAGTTAAAGAGAACTGTTCTGCGGTCATTGACTGCGGCCGGTCCCTATCCACTTGGAGACTGACCAAAGTCTGAAAAAGCATTCATGTTACTGGATTGTGTGTTACATTCTCTTCTCTGTACTTTATCTTTAGCATTTGTGTCGAACAGATCATTGGGGATACGTTATTATTAGTTTTGTTTTCGTTTACACGCATTATCTGCAGAGTGCTTTGTTATTCGAAACATGTTTTGAAAACTTTTATACTTACTCTTTCCTTACCTTTTATTACATTAAAAACGTCAATTTAATGTGAAAATGCCGTAGGTTAAATCAGAGTAAAATGATCTGACTCAGACGAGTTATCTGTACGTGAGCAAAGTATTGTAATTTTATTTAGTTAAGAAACTAGTTCACAGGAGAATAAATAGGCCATAAAATGAGCTGAGCCTTAATTACCTAATTAACATCAAAATGTAATTAGTATTCACACACTTCAGTCATTTTACGTGCAACTGAATTAATTAGCGATTTGGTACAAACGTCACTACGTCGATTGCGAATATGAAAAGTTATCTATTTAGGGTTTTTATATTTGCATATTTGTTTGTTTTTATATATTGTCTTTTGGATGCATGACATCCGGAATACCGTCCAGTGACAACCATTATTTTCTCTTTTCAACTTTCATGGGCGATGATTGCTTGGAAGAACTTCTCGACAGTCGATGAAGCAACCTTTTGTATGTCTAGTGCTTAAAAGTTATTGTTGGTGATTTTTCTTCTATGGTACTAATAAAGAGTACTAGTAATACTAGCTAGTACTGGTTGTTATTTTATCAAAATCTGAGTTCGATAAATGCAACGATGCCCACAGGTGCGGATAACATCTAGTTTTCGGGATTTACAACAGCACCGATCTCGAAAAATCGAACTCTTTTTATAACTGAAGGTACACAGATTTTTTTTTTAAACCAGTTAAAGGTATCATCAACCGGGCCAAGTTCCGTCCATTCATACAACACAGCGAGTAGGTTCCCAAGGGTTCACTCAGTTCACTATCATTCACATCCAATTACAACCAAGTTTGTCATCGCCAATCAAGCGAATAGAGACCACTTGCATCCAGTAGCGCAGTGACGTCAACCAGCGACAAGATTGAGGCTGCGTCATCCAGCTGGTATGCAAGATTAGAATACAACGAACTAGTCATCACCTTATTACTACCATGATTGTTATATCATTAGTATTATTACTATTGTCTTAAAATATACTCAAAGATTTCTTGGCACGCACAGTTAATTTTTGCAAAAATAAAATTCATCCCGATTATCGAATCCCGAGAATAGATCTTTCCGGTCCACGGTTTTCACGGACTCGATGCATCAGCGTCTGGATGACATTGGCCAAAATATAAGCGTTATGGCTCTCCACGGAAAAACAATAGTAGTGGAAAAAGGTTTCGATTTTTATAAACGATTTGAATATTAAAAACGACTTATGAAAACAAACGTCCAATTTCCCCTGTGCACATACAGCATTGTAATATATCATCAAGCCCACTTACAAACTGGTCATTACTCAAACCGAAATGATACGAAGGGCAATACGCTGTTGTGAGGCATGACTTCCCTTGAACCCTTGTGGATCGAAACTAAATATAAATTTCAATAACGAACAAACATTCAAGGACGCGTTTTATATAAACATGCCGCCGGTGCCAAGGCTGCGGCTGATAGTAATGGCTCTGAAACACTTTCTTTTTACTAATCCAATTGTATACCCATGTAATGTTTAATAACGGTGAAAGAAATATGTATATACCGCAAGCAATCAAATTCAAAGATAGGTTAAATATTGATGTTGTTAAAGAATTTAAGGGGTCGTACGCTGAGAAAATCTTTCCAAATGACACACAGCCATCCTGATGTACCAATTTTATATCCAACTTCCTCTTAAATATCGGCTTCATTTAGTATTGTATGTTACTAGAGAACATTGTTCAGAGTCCATAACTCACTCACCACTGTCCGTCGACCGAGTCCTAAAACCGTTCCTTGCGTGAATAATTTCACCGCGGCTTTCTCAATGCGAATGTTTTTGGATTACTTCCAAGACGTACAATGTTCTCGACGTACCTAACAACATGCCCTCAGACGAGCAGTCATTAGCTTCGACGGTTGTGCCTGTTCTCGTTTTTATGTCGTTTCTTTTTCGGTGTAAGAGGAGAGTACAAATTTAAGTGGATTTCGAAATTGTCTCGGTAAACATCCAAATTAGTCTTGACGAGTTCGACGTAGCAAGTTGACCGCAACTGACGCTGGTGATGATGAAGTTTCTCGTATTACGCTCGAATGCTACATAATGAGGCACATTGGAGCGAATGCAAACGGCACGTGTAAGTAAGTAGGTGTATCCCGTAGTAAATTGGCTGGCATTCGGTTGCCCAAAAAAAGCCTTCAAGATTAAACGGCAGAATAAGTGTAGTTACATGATGTTATAGCGAATGAACAAAACAATAGAAAAATCAATAATAAGACTGGCCTATTCGTGTAGTATTTAATGACCCTGATTGCTGAACCGGGGAGGGAGAAGCAATAGACGGAGAAGTAGCTTTGTTTCGTCCCACGACAACATATTTTTATGAAGAGCACAAGTCATTGTTTTGTATTACCGTGTATAGTTTTTTATAGTTTATCATCGGCTATATGTTCAGGCAGAACAGGCCCATACTCGTACGGGCAAAAAAAAAATTTAAAACCTTGACCATTCAGAAACATATAAAAATAGGGAAAAAATAGAATCCTAGAAAATAGAATAGAAAAAATATCAACAAGATGTTCTAGATACGATAGATATTTAGTATCGTACCCAACCCTTTCCATGACATCGTGTTAAAAAAATATATACAACTTCATATAGAGATATTTTAATTTTTATGCCCCAGAACTCCAGACACACAAAGGTACGCTACAGATTTATTTATGACCCAAAACAAGACTCAGCCGTGATCGATTAGGGGGAAGGAGGGAGAGAGGGGGGCTGATCAATCGCCATCTGAACCGGAAACGATTCATACACAATTATTCATAAGCTATTGTAAGCTACTGGTTCTTTGAACTATCTGCATGGATTTATTAATAAATATGTACACATAGGTACCTACTTACACTCCCGTGAATCTGAGGCAGCTTCCCAACATAGATTTTATTTTACATATTAACCCGATAGTAATTATATCACACGAAAATCGAAAATTCTAAATTTAGTTAAACCCTTTAACTAATTTTAGGGTATTAAGTAAACCAACATAGAGACACTAAGGTACGTTTCATAAACATGTTTTTTCTATCTTTTTCTCACACATAACCATTAGTATGTATAAGATTTATTATCATTATAATTTCACTATTAATTTGGATTTTGTTGATTAGTTTAATCTACACAGCACAAAACGAGGCAGTAGTCACAAATGGTTGTTGCCGCCCACAGACATGTCTGACCGACCTTGAGTAAGACTGTGAGAAAAAAACTAACAGAATTAGTTAATTGTCAATAGAATTGGTCAGTAGGTACTGATTGGTAACAAACTCTAAATACCATTGACGCTGTTAGTATGACTGTAGTTATTTTAATAATAGCTGTCTGTTCAATACAATGTAGGTTACAGACGAATTGCTACTCCTAAAGATTGAGATAATCGGATCTAATAAAACATGTGAATCGGCAATAACACGTTTGACAACACCTCGGCCAAAAGGCAAAAGCAGCCACAAAACTGGTAACTGGTGAATTATTGATAGCAAACTTGTAATTATGATATCATACGCGAGGCATAAATCGAGGCATAAGCTGAAATGTGTCGCGGTTAAACAAAGTGACATAGTGCCTGACACGTTTGATATTGACAACATTGTAATAGTATATCGTACGCGGCGCTTTGATGTAGTCAGAAATAACAAGCTCCGACGGTTAGAGAGGGAGAAAATTAAAATAGCTTAGAAGCGAAATCTTTTGAGCAAATCGCTTCGAGCTCCAAATGTTTTCTTAGGGTTCAAATCTAGTGAGGGACAAGGTGACCCATACAACTTTGAAGTTCAAAGCGAATTGACGATTTATATTTCACAGCGTCAGTTTTTCGTATTTATGTAAATTATATTGTTGTCTGTCTGCACAGAGCAGCTGGGCTCGTCGCAGCAATTGTGAACAAAAAATACAATCCGTGTTCTGTAAGAACGCTTGCTATTTTAAAAACTGGGATAACATCCTACGCACACGCGCACGAGACATTTTACGTATACAACGATGTGCCAGGTTCTTGTATTATGTCCGGCTATATTAATTGTAAGCACCTTCTTGAGGTAGTAGTTCAAAACCCTGAATGCTGAACCAGGGCACGTGAATGTGATAGCAGGGAAAATAGCTGCAGTCTTGTCGCGCTCCACGCTATGGACAGGTCTCATCCACAAGTTTCGAAAACCTGAATTTTATTTGCCGAGTTGGATTGCCGGATATACTGATGGCGAGCCGATTTGTGAAGCAAATATTTTAATAGCTTTAAGACTTCCGATGCGGTTTAGCGACGTTTACCTTATGATAACGACCAGTAACAGCTAATTGACTTATTTTCTAAAGCGCAGAGAAGCGCTTGAAAATTAGCCAACAGCCGAGTACGCTCAGCATCGTTTCACTTCACAGAGTGCCTGCGTTCTGTAACGGCATCAAGGCTGAAAGCGCTTAAGTACTGACCAAAGAATTATTTATGTTATATAATGATAATATTTTATCACATTGTTTTACACATGACTATCTGATCCAAAATTAGCAATAGTCTAGCTATTCCATTAAGTCTATTCTGACCTAACAGCTGATAAATCCGTATATAGATTTCTAAGTACATACATATTTAAATAGACAATCTTATACATGGACATGAAACAAAGTCTTGTGGTCATCACACAAATATTTGTCCTGGGTCTGAATCGAATCCAAGACATTCGACTTGTATTCGCTCACCGCTGAACCAACTGACTAGTCTACAAATAGCCTTACGCAAAATTGTCACGAGCAAATTGAAAACAAAATAAACACGACATCAAGTACGCAGGTGATGTGTACGAGTATATAGGTATAGAAATTCCAATGTTACGCTCAGCGAATTAACAAAACAACACCAAGATCACAGTACCAGCGTCCGAAGGTAAGCCAGGCGGGGCATTGAACGTACAAGTCCCAAGTTCCAAAAATTCTTACGTAGTATCTAATACAAACGTCTCAGAAACAAAAGGTCAGAACTCATTCCCACGACTAATCGAAATTAGATTCTGCACTTTAAGAATTAACGCGCATTACGTCATAACAGTAATATGGATGTATGTGCATTTTGAGTGTATATGTTTTGACTATTGCTAATTTCGCGTGCCGGTCAAAGCCGCGACCTTGGCTGTGAGCGGACGGTTCGCCCTTGACCGCCGGAGTGTCACACGGGCCCACGTACGCCGCGAACGCCATAAACCATGGTGAGAACAACGCATGTAGAATACGCAACAATGTCACTCTTAGCTTAAAATGTAAACCTGACACACACAAGCAATTAAAGCCGCTTTTGCTTCAGTTTAAAGTCGACAATCTCTTGGCAACCCACTGTGGAGCGCGGGCAGGAGTCAGCTACTTAGTTATTAAAACGTCCGTCTAGTGGTTACCGGTGAGGAAGCACACTTCCGTATTACCATCACAACACCAAATTGGGTACACGTAACGCACTAATGATGCAAGACGGTATGGAGCCATTGGTATTGAATACATACATAAATAACACTTGGCTTTACACTGAGAGTTCCATAGTTGAACTCCCTCTATTGCGGGTCCCATTAATTTCCAACATATGTAGACATGTACATATACACCTTCGGCGTGAACAGGCAACTGAACCAACATTTAAACATTTCATGGCTTGAGAATCGAAACCGGAACCTCTTGTTAATTTGTTCGATGTGAGGGTGTGTAAATTCGACATATTATCTCATTTAATGTTCGATTTCTCAGAAATATAATCATATCCTGTGATATCAGAACACGACCAACACATATGTAGACCTCTTTGTCCCTAATAACTACGATAAAAGCAGGAGGCATACACTATTTGCTGGTAAGTGGAGTCCCACGGTTGCACATTCTAGATCTCCTAAACCGCGAAATCTCACTGCGCTCGATGCTTTCCTGGAAGAAACGCCTAATTGTGACCTGTTTGAGTTAAATGGAAGGAGATTTTTTTCTGTACGGTTGAGTTATCGCGTAAGAAATTTGTGACATGCATTAAATTTGTTGTTTTCTTTTATTATCGTTTATTGTTAATTAAAGTAAATGGTATTTCCGTTTTAATTAATGTGTAACTATATAATTTATAAATAAATGACTATCATTTAATCTATTTCAGAATAAAACAAGATTATTACTTCATACGAAAAATTTAAACGAATTATTTCATCAATATAGCTTTCAGGAGCCAAATAAATTTCGCAATATCCCATAACGTGGTTACCGCTAAATAAAAAGGGAAGAAACAAAAAGTTTTAATTAAAAAAAATACGATGGTCGTGATTAGATCATATTTCTTAAAGAATGCGCCTAAAACGTTAATTAAAAATGCGAAAAGATATTAACAACTAAATCACCCGACGGGCAACAGTGAGGTGGGCGCGGCTCCGCGTCTGACCTCAATCACGTTTGAACGAAAGCGATCTAACTGCTCCACAGGTATCCATCTAGTATAGACCGCCCGAACTCGGACGCTTTACACAGACAGTAGTTTTACGAGAAACGATATATGAAACATCAACCCTTTTTATATCCCATTGTTGGGCATGGATTTTTTTCGCAACAGCAGGTCCTATTCAGCATGAAGCTCCACCATGTCGCTCCATACATGCTCGTATATGAAGGATAACGATATGTTAGTGACATTTTCGCAGTTACAAATGCCTGAAGGTACCAGTGACCATTGACCATTAAATGGAAAAAGAACAAACTGATTAAGATTGGTGCTTTTATTAGGAGTTTTATATCGATTACGATGTTGATGACATTTAAATAAAATTTTAGAATTTTACTTAACAAAAATATAAATGTATATTTTTCATCAATTTTTGTTTTTATATATCTGACACAATTGTATGTGAAGCTAGGTCGCAAAGTGTGGTTAAATAGCCCTGTAAATTAGGGTTCGATGGAAACGCTCGCTTCAGTTCGCTCCTTTTCGGTGATAATAATACCTTATTCACGGATATCAGTCCCCTGGGGATTCAGCGTTACATATTTGGGGTTTCGCATGAATACTGTACATGTTATAATATTCATCTAATTTGTTCGTTTATTTACATTCATAATAGATATTTCATTCATGGAAATATCAATTTAATTTCTCTCATACTCTGGCGTACCTCGTTGAAGCGTGGTTTTGATACTTTGACTTATTAATAAAACAAAAGCAATTTTAAAACCTCCTGAAAGTCAGTTAAAATTACTGTACACTGGGATATCACTTGTTACGATGATTTTGCTAAAAGTAGAAATGGCGTAAGAGGTATGTTAGGAACATAACTTGTAGAAACTCCTTAGTCTTTGTCTACCCCCATAGGCGATATACACTCCACGTAATATGCCACGAAAGTTTAGTTTGGACATTTCCATACATTTTATTTCTTCAAAGCATTCCAAATTTCTAGTATCGAATGTTTCCAGGTTTGAATATTCAAAGCGATTTACAAAAAAACCAGCACAAGCTAATAACAAGCCAGCACAAAAAGCTGACAGAACAATTTAGCGATGTAGAGAACACGATCCTGTTCAATGCGACGAAACCAAACAATTCGAAACGAAAGTCAACGACGAGCCAAAATAGATCTTTGCAACCTTTTGACAAGTTGAAATCGACCCGAGCGGAGCCCGGCGCGCTTTGATCCGACATTGAAATTAGATGATACCAATTGAGATAGCGCGATAGTCTTTTTAGACACACTTTCAATGTACGTCCGGTTCAATACACCAGGACCAGACGATGACATACCAGCACTCATTGTTCACTAACCCACCGCCTATGATTTTGCACATATTCCGTTATTTCAGGGCTGCTGCTGCTAAATGTTTTATTGCTGGTTCCACTTCCCCAGCCAGGAAGAAAACGAACTTTCCTCAAAGGGTAAGTCTGAAAGAGGCAAGTGAGTATCACTGGATTCAAGCATAGTATTTAGTCTAAGATATCAGTCAGTTTCGTTCGATATGCCGCTAAGCCTCGATAAATTTGAGTATAATAGTATGGAACTCTACATATACACAAATTCCGACAGCCCAACCTTCGATATGTTTACTCATAACATGCATTAAAAAATTTTTAACATGCATTTAATAGTATGGAACTCTACATATACACAAATTCCGACAGCCCAACCTTCGATATGTTTACTCATAACATGCATTAAA
>DWJK01005192.1:0-11339 GCA_018248815.1 Croniades pieria auraria
ACATCATTTGTAACTGCGAAAGCGCCGCGGGAAAGCGAAATTATTACTAAAGACCATACTTAGACTAAGAGGCGTAAATTAATATACGGCACCTTATCACATTATGGTTCTAATGCCTGTGTTCTAAGTGAATTGTGTATTGTCTTTGCGGGTAGTGTCTGCAAATTACCAGTTATCAGCAGTGTTCATACACGCACTCGGATGTATTTGGTGTTCTGTTTTATTCCAATATGTTTTATGTAATGCTCGTGTTTCTACCACGTAAAAACTTCTTTCATATCGTTTTTGTCACTTACCAGTGACAGTACCAGTACCTACCGGTACTCGGTAGTGCTTACTATTATTTAGATGACGATGAGTGGATAATACACGGAAACCAAGCATTTTAGACCAATCACTGCAGTTTAATGTTTTTTAAATATACGTTGTTCTGTAAATACCAGTAGTCTATTCGTTTCAGAGGCTCACCCCGAAAAGTTCAATTCCCGTATAAGAAACAAGATGTTCTATGGAACTGCTGGCGGCAAGGATCTGCTGCAGCGCAAGTGGAAAGGGCTGGCAGAGTTCGTGACGATGGAATGCGATGGAAAAGACTTCACACCGGTGCTGCGCGAGCACAAGGTGCACGCTATCGTGTTTCTAAATATTCCAAGGTAAAGACGATGACACCACACCATTTATTAAATTTTTTCCTTTATCGGATTAAATTCAAAGCCCTACCTTATTAAGTTTTTTACCGTTGTCTTTCGACATTGTAGACTAAACAACAAATTAACTACAAAACTTCTTACAAATAATAACTCATTGCCTATCAGAAAGCATCAGTATTTATGTCGTTTCTTAAGTATGCCACTGCATTAGGTAGTCGTATTGCCTATGTCATAACATATCGAAATTTCCAGTGTCAGCATAGAACCTGCCTGTTTCTCTCTTATTTACTTCAGTATTATTATCAACAGGTTCTATTATCCCCGTTTTTCTCATGTTGTCCTTTGGAACTTTTTTCTTCATTAAATGGAATGTTATTGAAAGTACTACAGAAAGCAAAACTAATTGCTTTCTGTTGTTCATATAACGCTTCTCCACTATTTGTTTTATTATCTTACTCTTTTGATCATTATTATAAAAACCGAATTAGAAGCGTGGCGTTATTATTATTAGTAGTTTGGGGTGCTATAATTTAATATTTATATTGTAGCAAGTTGGTTGAGACATGATACATACAAGAGGCTCTGATATAAGCAGCGCACTGGTTCAACTCTTGAGCGGAGATATTGATGTGTTAACTTTGTGATACCCGATAGGCTTATGAAAAAATATATATTTTGCGTTACTATTATTAACGCAATTCATTATTTCTGTTTAGCTACGGTGGCGGAACTCACCCTTGGAACAAGTCGGGAGGATCTTCCGAGCCGTCTACTGAGGACGGTTTGATAGAAGTCGTAGGATTAACCACATATCAATTGGTAAGCTCATTTTTCTTTGTTGGCAGTAAGCGCAACACAAAACCATCAGGTCAAACTGCACGAAGTATTTTTTAGTTGCAGTTAATCTTTGGGAATTTCTATATTTTTGTTCTATAGAAATTTAGGACTTCAACTGAATTGCATCGATGTAAACTAAACTATTTTCATTTTTTCTAGCCTTTACTTCAAGCGGGTGGTCACGGCACTTGCATCACTCAGTGCAAGACAGCGAAAATCGTAACCACCAAGGTGATCCCCATGCAGGTTGACGGCGAAGCCTGCAGACTGGCGCCCTCCATCATCACGCTGTCCATCCTCAACCAAGCGATCATGCTCGCCAAAAAGAAGCCCGGAAGAGTCATAGCACCGTTAGTTCATACAACATATCTTATTATCAGGTTTGGTGGGAGGGTTCGCTTCGAATAAAATATCGCAATTCCTGTACATAGGACCAGGGTATCACATATGTGAACGAGAGAAAATCCGGATAGAGTTAGAAAGCTTGATCTCAGAATATAGTATGTGAAGTTTCGAAGCGTTGCGTTCAAACGCTAAACGCAACTCTGATGCGTCAATCCTTTTTATATGTAAAGAATTTTCTTATACATCAACGAATATATGAATTAGACATTTAGCCCTCTAGGTGATCCATTCAGGGCGAACCAATTTAGTCCTATTTACATAAATGGACAAACCAAAAATTCTGCCCAACATATTTTCGTGCATAAACTCACTAAAATAAGATAAATAAAAAAAATCACTACAGATCAAGCAACATTAACAGTCTTTGTAACGAGAGGGAGGCTCTTGGTTCTAGCAGGTAGCAATGAGTTTCAATGCAGCAAAGAAAAATTGTTCCGAATCATCTTTGTTTTAGAATAAGTATCTACAAGAAACTTGGCAGAAAACAAAGCAACTCCTTTACGTTATTAAACTATAAAACTTATTGTTGAATTTGATATTCATGTTGAATATTCAGTTGCATTTTACATTACTTTGTTGCAGTTTAACAACGTTAGAAAAGTTATCGCTCACTGTGAACCTCATCACAATGGTGGATTACGAGAGACATCACTATGATAAGGAGCTATTGGCCAAAACAGGTAAAATATTTAACGGCTGCAAAAATTTACAGCGGTCAAAACCTTTGGATGTTTTACCTTTTAAAGTTTACTTTTAATGCTATCGTCATACATTGGTTGATTGAGTACAACACCTGGTGAATATAATGTAGATATCTAGTTCTTGACGTTATTATTAGTACATAGAAATATAACATATTTATATATACATATTTCGTCAAATATTTAATTATGTACAATAACTTAGATATTCGATAGTAGCACTCGGAGATGTTGTAAGGAACTGCTTATACACACACATATTTATAGCACTTCGTCCGAACAAGTCTTTCAGCACTTGACACTAATCCTCCGTCTATCCCAGCGGATCGTATCTGTGCGCTCAGGGTTCCCGCTGTAGAGCATTTTGTCCTCATACCGTTTAAACGTTAGGAGTACCTATTTATCTGGTAAATACACGACGATAAACTATGACTTCATTCAAAACTTAACGCAAATAAATATGTATTTGTAGATTAATAAACATGGCATAGGCAAGATTTCAAATCCAGCTTTTACGGATAAATAGCATTAATATAATAAAAATGTTAAAAAAATGGTTAGTTACTTTGTTATTTACGTGTTTAGATGTGCCAACCTGTCAATGTTCTGTTGATGTCGTTACGTGCTGATTGACTTTAATACCAGAGTGTCCAGGCGAGTACACTGTGGCTGTCTGTAAAATATTCATTGAAACAGATACCCACCCTTATTTTATTTGTTTTAGCGGACCGCATCGGCACTCTAGAGGCCAACCCGGCGGCTGACCTGGAACAGATCCGGACGCTCATACAGAACATCATCAAGGAATCGTCAACACATGCGAACCTCGTTGACTGGTGGTTCCTCGACTGTAAGTTTTGTAATGAATTTTAGTATCTAAATGTAAATTTAATAACCAGTACTTCTCTTTACCATGTTTAAAAATACTTGTCGATTTATATATAGTAGCTCCAATTTTATATTAATAGAGACGTAAACGAATTCAGATGTTTAACTTACTTCACAGACCTAAATGACGCGATGATCAGTCCAATTACACTGTACGAACGAGATAGACATTAAAGGGGACCGTTTGCCTTTTGTAAATACCTGTTTCTGTATAACGACATTCTTTATTTACATCTGTAAAATGGAGCGTAATCCGTACTCTCGTCCGGAACACGATCAAAGAATCTGAAGCGCACTCAAACTTCGTCGATTGGTGGCCCGTCGACTGTAAGCTCACATTAGGAATTTATGCCTTTTGTAGCTCTTGTTTATGATCTAATATGGGCAATTGCTGGACAAGAAAATTTTTGATATAAGAAAATGTAATATATAATACAACAATGACTTATTTCTAATAAAAAGTAGGTATATATCTTAATATAAATTTTTTGTCAGTCTATGTATATGTAGTATAGCCGTACAGGTGTTATAAACACTGAAACAAAACCGTGGATGTCTTTATTTTCCACTGTTCTAAATCTTGTACATAGTATATTTATTTGCTTACTAGAATGATCTCGCCTTTGTTCAGAAGAGTTCTGTTTCAACCGGTGACCTACATGCTTGATATCTACCCGACATTGGACATGTTTAAAAAAAATTTATCGATTTTTGTATGCCTTACTTTTGGGAGTACGAGTTCCTTTCACGCGTTTAATTATTTATGAAGGGCGTACCTCTTCAAGAGGTTTATTTTTATACAAAAGAGTTTGCGAACGGTAGAATAAATTAGACCACCTCTGTTTATGAACTTGAAGTAAGCGGGGCACGCGGAATGTTTTGCGACAATAAAGAGAACTTTGTTATGACATAAATTAAAGCTTATTTACATAGTAAACTCTACCTGCCGTTCGTTCAAATTGCTGTCTGTCCAAATTTAAAATCCGCAGCATTACTTCTATATGCATCAATACCACAATCGTAGTTTTCGGGAATTACTACTTCCGATACATTTTTTATTGAAAAACATTGGAAAATCACAGAGTCATGTTAGAACTTTAAGTAGAAATATTATAAGTTCCCAACATAGGTGAGCTGTCGAAACAGTTTTTCAATTTGAACGCATCGAGTGGCGCTGTGTTATTGTGATGCAGTGTCTTGTGAAATCAGCGTTAACTCGCTTGTTATTAACGGCATTCACAACAAATTTATTGAGGTACAGAGTATCGAGATCAGAAGAATTCAATCGAAAAAAAACCGGAACCATAACTTTGGTTTCAAACAAAACCTCGTGGCCTTTCGTAGCAATAAACGCATGATCACCTATAAAATTTGTTCAATGTCCGTGAGGTTCATCGCCACCGGACCCTAAACTATTCTTGTAACAAGTTTGTAACAACTGGGCTGTATTTCTTTGATAAAAAACTTTATACCGCAATGTTCCTGAGTCACCTGACACTTATGATACTTGACCGGATTTAATATGTAATGTTATTATACATTTTTTAGTTAAACATGAGCTTTGGGAAAAACACGAGGGTTATGTTATAATGTAGTGGGTTCCGCCGGAATAAAAAAAAGACCTGCTTGCGACAACGAACTATTCAACTATTGTATTTGTATTTTCCAAGATTTTCTTATTTAACAAAGATAACGATGCATTCGTATCTGTTTTTGGAACTATAGTTTGATGGTAGTTTACAATATGTCGGGAGTACAAAGTCGCAAAACTTTGCTTAGCACGCTTACAGAAAGTACAACTTTAAGTAGTCATACCATTACATTAAATGTTCACTTAACAAAAATACATCTACTTAGATTAAAGGCTACGTAATATGTGTGCCTTGATTAACAGTCGCTCAGATAACAGTAGACTAGTCAGTATCAGACAATTTCTAACCACAAGATATATTTCAGCGGTGACTGCGGAAAGATTCTTCCGAATCGACAAGGCTCAAGAAAATCTTCACTACGCCACCGATATTGGCCACGAAAATATTTACATTTTGGATGCAGTTCCATTGACGCCGGACACAGAGACGACAGCACACCCTGCCACTACAGCGACGGGGTCCCTAGATAGAACGGGCCCGTCTGTGTCGTTGGACACAACGACAGGATTGTCAGTGTCTCTAGACATATCGCAAAGCGGCGACACTCCCAGTGCCGGCGTGTCCCTAGACGTTCCGGAATCTAACGCGAGGTATTTCGAGCATTGTTTCTTTGTTCTTTTATTGGCCTCAGTTCAAACTTCGCAGTCATGGCTCGGAGATAAAATTCATAAGGAATTGTGTTCAGTTTGTTACTTCGTTATCTTTTTAGTATTCTCCAGCTCAATTTGCATAATTCGCATGGCGATAATGTTTAACTTGGGAACTTATTGTCATCTGTATATACTAACTTTTAAATTTGCATTCTTTTATTTGATAACTTAATCGCATTTAATACAAATTTGCTTATATGAAAATGTACACAAACATATATGAGTATATATGTATATAAAGTCCTAAACACAATACAACATGTGTGTCTGTGTGTGTATATGTATATATGTACGTATTAAACTTTGCATTGTGTATAAGTAACATTATGTTCCACCGAAATGTACTAATTACGATTTTAGTTTTAGCGGAATAAAATATTGCTGCCACTTGTTTATTCGCTAATAATAATTTATTTTGTCTTAAACACAAAGCTAACGATGCAGGCGACAAAAGTATTTAACGTACGATAAAGAACCTGGGCATATTCTAACGTTCACAGAAAACATTGCTCAAACTCTGAATGCGTAGTACTAAATGACTATACATAGATAAAAAAAACTCTCCATTAAAAGAATAATTAATTTAAAAGTCGATAATCAAATATAATTCTTGAATGACCCTATATTTTGGATGAAAAGACCGTAATTGACTTGGAGGAAAAGTTATATAAAGTTCAATGTGCGTTAAAAACGTAACGTTAACTTTATATAAAATATGTACATATATAAACATTCTTAAAGATAAAAATGTTTTAATTTTAATCATTTCGTTTATAAAGTATGCATCGAAATTGGCAGATATATCTATCAAACTCAATATCGTGTGTAGCGGTCAATCAGACGTTATTACTAGTTACTTAGTCCCCCTTCGCCCGCAGACCATGGGACTATCACAAACGAATTTGCCAGGCTTTACTATGGAATTTTGACTATGCTCGTTCCCAATTAGAAATAGTTTATCTTCAACAGGTTCTTACACTTTTCTGAGAAAAGCTTTCCCTTTTTTATTACAGAATACTTTAAAACATACATTATATCGATAAAAAATATTGTAGGTACTCCGACACTTGGTAAAAGTTATTTTAATATCGTTTAATATAATAACTATAATTCCGACGAATCACAACTGAAATAAATGATTAATTGAAGACAAAAATCAAATAAATGAGAAGACCAGAAATCTATACTAAAATTATTATCCACAAACTTAAATATGCACCTCTCTCAGACCCATGCACTAAAATTTTATACAATAGTACAACACGATAGAGGTCATTTATTAATATGAAACTTTCAACAACCCTTTCAACCCTTGAAGTTTCCGCAGCGTTAACACGTTATTAGGCTCTGCGGGCTTGTTGCGCTTCGTAGGCTTTTTTATGAACTTTAATATAGAAAAACGTGTAGTAAAAATATTAACATTCACATTTACTGTAGTTCGAATGTTTCCAAGAAATAACTCGATTAGTAGTAATCTAGTTAATTACTTACTATATTTTAAATAATTGGAACATGGTATTTGTTCTAAATGAAAACTCCCGAAACTTCGAAAATGGATCCACTAGATTTTGGCAGTTTCCACGAAGTCTTCGAACTTGTCTTTACGTGCTGACATTTTCATTGCTGGTATCTCAATCCCAGGGCAGGCAATTTAAACTTTGTGCAAACATCTAGTTGTACTCAAATCACTGTCAAAATCTCCTAAGACGACGTTAACAAGCTAACTAAGTAGTTCATAGCAATATAACATAATGGATATACTTACAGAGAATAAAAGCTGTCGGGACAAGGTCAAGTAAACTTAAATTTTAAATCGTCATCACCATGCAAGCATGTCATCATCGAATAGCAACAGAGCAGACATTGTTGCGCGTAAAAATACAATGACCGTTCGTGACGAGAGAATAAAAATGTTTACTAGGGGGTACTGGAAATCAATATTGTTGGTGAAATATTTTAGTTTATGCAAGCTTTAAAACAGGCGTCTTTGTTTTCATACCCACTGTATTATTTGTATACAAATTACGAGTACTGCATTAATCACAAAGTAACGGATGACAAACTCACTGCACATTCACCTACGCTGTCTGAAATTTAAGTGCCAGTTATGCAAAGATACTTTGTGACCGTTACCAATTCGTTGGAAATTAATTTAAAAAATTATTCGACATACTTATATTACAATTGACGTTATGTTCATTTGAATTAATAATACCAATGAATACTAAGAATAAGTGTAATAAAATTCAACAACAAAGTACAGAGTACTATTATCAACTGACTTAATTGAAATACTTAATAATACATTGAAATCTAACAGTTCTAACACATAGTTCTTCTAAAATGTGATTGCACTGCTGGAGATTTTAAACTATTTCGTTCGATTGAACTCGAAAAAAGTTTGACGCGGTCTGCGCGCGGAACTCTGCGACCTTACAATGCATCCGCACGGGTAAAGTAGAAATATTTTACCGAATCAACAGCATATAATATTTTTATAATGGTGAAATAAGTTTACAAGACGTAGCACCCTCTCTGCGCATTTTGATGAACGCGACATACAAAAGCTAAAAGTTTAATAGAACAAAGGCTTCTTCTGGACTTTTATACGTACGATCCACGATGAGTCGTCCGAGCTGTCAGCTCATTTGATATTTATAATACATGCATCGGGAATTTTTACTTACACCGCTGCAATCTATTAACAGGACATTCAGTGAGTCACGGCCTAAATATCCTAACGGAAAACGTATACCAACTTTCCATAAGAATTTATATTCGAGAATGTTTCCTTTTTCGAGTTATAGCGGAGAATGCCACCCCCGACATTTCACGTCAAAAATAGATCACAGAATAACTTTATAAGTTCAGCAAGTTCGTATCGTTTCTGTAGCTAAAGGTTTGACCTATTTATATACTAATGTAACAACATTTTAAATAATATTAACATTCTTAGCATAATATTGACTGATGAATAAAAATAGCGATAAAATTTTATATTCATATTAAAATTTGATAGGATATTTGTTGTCTGTAGACGATACCAAACTAAACGGGCAAACTCAAGTCGTGCAAACGAAATATTTACACAAGTGAAGCCCGCACTTTGAATGTGGTTAGCGAACATTGTGAAGTTTGTCAACGATCCTAGGCCTTTTAAACCTTCATGGGCTGTTAACTAAATGTTCTGTATAGTTATACAATATTCAGAACACGGAAATGTTCAGGAAAGCGAATCCCATATGAAATCCAATGTTACCGTTTTTGGTACGGCGGCACACGAGTGCATAGCTTTCAAAACTTTTTTACAACCAAAATAAACCCTGCAAAATTCGAACCCACTGTACGAGATGCGAGATATATTTCAATTAAAACCATAACGGTGTAGGATTAATGGGTGTATCGTGTGTTCGATAGCGAGTCCGGTTTAGGCAGTCCGGGGCGGACGGACGACGTGCAGACCCCAGTATCATCGCCCCCCACCACACCCGTGACCCCTGCGCACTCAACCGCTCGGATATCTGGCCCAAAATCCAGCAACAATTTCCAGGACCCTACATCACCACCACTGTGCACCAGCCCACCAGTAAGAGGGACTGTAGCGGCGTCGGAATCCATAATCAAATTTAAAACGTAAGTACAACCTTTTCCTTTAGCCATATTCATAGCCTTTAGTACCATATCGTAAACACAAGTGAGAACAACATAAATTATGCTATTACCATTGACGTTTTGGATTACCCACGATTACCTCTTTATTTTAACGGGCAAATAGTACTGACAGATTTGTTGACAGATTCAAACAAAGCCATAAAAATGATAGCCTATTTGTTGTTATTGATACGACAATTATTTATGTATCGGACTGTATACGAATATACGTCACTTAATCCCCCGTAAAAAATCTGCTGGGTATTGTTATAAACTTTTTCGATTGAATTTGAAGCAAAACTTTATCACTTAAAATTATTAAACGAATGTTGTTCTGGTTTCAGTACTATATTAGCTCGCTTTCATAAGCCTCCCCCGATATAACCGGACGTTTGGAGTTCTTTGATAGAACTGTAAATTTTTATTATAATATGTTTATATTAATTATGAAACGACAAATATGCAAAATGATGAATGGCTTTGTGAGGTCAAGGCTTTATGTAACAAAAATGTACATAACGAAAAAAATAAGACTTGTTAAAACAGACACACTAAGCACATTTTGATGTAGGCATAAAAGAGGCTGAAGTTAATGGTGCACGGAATGATGTTAGGGTACAAATGAGTTGAAGTTGCTGTGTAATGGTCTCACCAGGAGACGACGCAATTGCTACACTTCGTGATACCTATATACCCACACAAACATACCAAAGATAGGACTGTGACAAATTATACGTACGCACAACTTGTCTTTGTCTAAAATGATCATTAAACACGTTAATTTGACAGCGTTCGGAATACTATAGGCGTTTTGAACGGGAGTTAATTTAAATTTTCCACGTTATTTCACTTCACTCATAGGATTGGTGTGCCGGGAAATGAGAGTTGGATTTTGTAACAGAACAACAAACTCGTAGTGAATTAGATAAAAGGTTTGCAAAGAAGCCTACAGTTTACTTAAGAAGTTGCTTTTAAATTGCTAGTATAATACGTACAGAATTTTCATCAAATGACTTTTAATTTATTTCGAAGACTTACAAAAATTGATAATTCAGTGTTCACCGGGGTTGGAGAATCATGCCCCGAGGAAATTTAAAAGCCGTTTATGTCTACCAAATGGGAGGAAGCGAATGAGGTGGATTCGCACCTCGTTATTTAAGCCAAGAAAATTGTTCCCTACGAATCCACGTCATTGGGGGAACAATTGTAAATTTCAAAAAGAGATTTAGAGAAAAAACAAGCTCCACAATTACGAAGTACTAACATTCGTTAAAGTCACGTCGTTTGTTAAGATATGCATGTTATATTTTGCATACTTAGTGTGTATTATGTTATGTTTCAAAAACTTCTTTTCGCTTTTCAGAGCACTTCAAGAGCTATTTACAAAATGTAGAGGGCCGTTAATATTTCATCGCATTCATCGCAATAAGTGCGACCCCACTTAGTCATGACGCCTCACATTTTGAATTCTATCGCATTCTTTGGCACTAGAAAATCGTCCCAACATGAATAAATCCTCCTAGATTCTAGCGACTTTATATTAACAGTGTCAATAAATTAAAATCACGAAGTATCAAAAAATATGTACCATGTGGATATTCCATTCAACATTTTTATTATATCAGCCTTTAGACGAATGGAAAGTCCGTCTTTGTACCAGTAATTATTAATACCCTATTGGAATACCCAAAACCAGTGTGACGTGAAAGCGTGTTCTGAATTGTTTATAAAATAGTTTCTCTTTCCCATATAATGATATTATATTCCGCCTTGTTCCGCTCACATCGGCTAAACATAAGAACATTTTAATAGTACACAAGAGGGTTATAAGCAGTGATAGCCTAGTGGTTAAGAA
This sequence comes from Croniades pieria auraria, assembly GCA_018248815.1. Taxonomy (NCBI): domain Eukaryota; kingdom Metazoa; phylum Arthropoda; class Insecta; order Lepidoptera; family Hesperiidae; genus Croniades; species Croniades pieria. Next base: position 11,290 of record DWJK01005192.1, read on the forward strand.
TTCAGCCTCTCACTCGGGGGTGCTGAGTTCAAATCCACGGCGCGCACCTC
>DWJK01005193.1:0-11338 GCA_018248815.1 Croniades pieria auraria
ATAGGTGGTGAGCCTATTGTCATACACCGGCCATAAATCCAGATTCCGAGTCAGTACTCTAAATCTCAAATTGGAAAAATGCAATAGTACCCGAACCGGGATTTGAACCCATGACATCCTGATCGGCAGTCGCGCTTGCAACCACTCGACCAACGAGGCAGTCAATTGTATTTGTAATACGAAATTAATATTTTGGCATTACATGCAAAGTACGTATGTTTAAAATTCCAATTTCAAAGTTTTAAGTATTTCGATTAATTATTTAAAACCTATTGTATTATATGTATATATTACATTGTGCCGGATCCATTAAGTTTTCCTTAAAGTTTCTGTAATGTGGGCAGTAAAATACAAAGCAAAATATTACTGATAACCAGAGAGCCGGCAAGGACTGATTTTCTGTATAAGAGTGAACATATGAACATTTTATTACAGATAACGGCGATGTATGTTAACATTTAGGAACTGGGGGAAAGCACACAAACAACATTTAAGAGGAAAAATGCACAAAGTTCCCCATACATAAGAATGAAATGACGACTCACGTCTGCGAACGAGAAATAATTAGAATAAAATATTATTCGATTTGCAAAGGTTTCCTTGAATGGACAAACTATGGTTATCGATTTAAGAGCCATCTTATTAGTGGGTCTCTCATACAAAGCTTTGGTCTGATATTTTGTGAACTGATTCGCAATTTCCAATGTATAAAAAAAAAAAAAATGTATTCCCTTTAAAACTGACTTATAACGATCGCATAGCGCTCTGGGGACATTTTAGTAGAAAATAGCAAACACTCGATATTAAATCACGCGAGACAAAAATACATTAATGACTGTAGAAATATAACTGAGTGAATTATGAAATTAAAATTGATAATATTTCTTCATTTGCACTGAACGTGTACTAGATATAGATACAAAAGTGCCATTGAAATATTATTTTAACCTTATCTTTGCGTTTAACTCAAAATTTAGTTTCTATATCTTTAAAACATCAATATTCTATATGTGGACTAGAGAGTTACGTAATTTCTAATTGATAGCACATTATGTAACTTTTACGAGATATAAATATATATATATATAGAGACAGTTATTAAAGCATATAAACATACCAAAGAAGTATTTACTAGCGTCGCCAGGGCAGCACAAGTCAACAGACTAATCGAGCCGACTTGGCAAGCGTTCAACGCTTGAAATAGGTTGTCAGAAGCGAGAAGAAATTTTGGTTTTTTGTTGTTGAACAGTTCTTATATTTTTTATTATACGAATATTGCAGTGGTTACACACCTCTTTGATTCTAGAATGTTCTTTTGTACTATACTGCCAACAAGGGTCGAAGCCGTTCATGTGCACGTGCAGGCATAAAAATCAAATGTACCTAAATCAATCGAAATTTAGATAGAAAATCAAATGAAATTAGTTAAAAAAGTGGTATACAATTTTCAAGTTCAAAAATGTGCGTTCAGTTTATAGAATTCAAGGAAGATATTGGAATTCTTATCAGTTGCCAATTTCACCAAATATGTAAAGCTCGTCTGCAAAATGGTGCGGATTTTTTATCTTATCGTGATAAGAGCTGAGGAATTTGTGACGATCGTCGCTCAATTACCCAAATGTCGCAGGCGTATAATATTTGGTAGGCCCATAAATATCCTCTGTAAACCATTTTGATAAATGGGTAGATGTTTTTATACGGATATAGCTATTATGGAATTTAATTTATAAATAGACACTGAAACGTTTTCAGAATTAATTTCTCAACATTTGTTAGGGTTTAGTTCATCGTTCCAGTTCCCAGTGTTAATAATGCTGTTGTATTTGTTGTAATATTTGTCGACAGAAATTTGGATCTGCTGTTATCCGTCTTCAGCTACACATATACGAGTACATAAGCCATTCCATGTGTATTCCTATTGAAGACTATTAAAAATTACGGCCTGTCATGAACACGTCGTTTACAAACTAGCATTAAGAAGTAATTATGATTTTTTTATCTAACAGAAGAAGTGGATAAGGTAACTGATATTTGATTAACACAGCAGCCATTAATAACGATAGAGGATATTCTGAAAAAATTCTTGCGAAATCATAAGGAACATGGTATTTTATTTATGACGACACGAGGTAGGATAGGGTTAAAAAATGTATTGTTACCTCAACTCTTTTTATGTGGTGTAACCATTACGAAGAAACGAAGAAAGCCAGGATTAAGAAGAAACTACTCTAACTTCAACTTTATTTTTGTGGCGTTAGGGTTACAAGGAAACGGAGAATATTACGAAGTTACAAAGAAATGGTTCATCATCATTATTATCAGCCTGTCGCAGTCCACTGCTGAACATAGGCCTCCCCCACTTTAATGGTTAATAAGAAAATATTCTAGGCCCATCTCTTTCTTTGTGACGTGAGGTTATGAAGAAACACAGTACGCCGCGATGACTTCTGTTGTACAATAAGTGTTGTATATGCTCGCTGTCATAATCAATACCGCATAGTATGATGCAACGAATTCTGTGAAACCTTTTCAATTCACCATGTAAGTGCATTGATTGATGATATAAGTGAACGGCCGCGAACATCTACTGTCACGTGTGGTTTGTTAAAGAGTCTAATGTATTTATTATACGCAACTTATGAAACACCGTTATTTTGTTGGACGCAACTGTTCGAGTATTCAGTATTGTTGAATTACGAGTTATAAGTTACATCACATTTTCAAACTATCAACCCGTGTAAGGCCCAGCCAAAAACGTGCCCAAGGAATCTTATTGAATGTTAGTTACAGAAATATCGCAGGGTATTTTTAAGGGAGCACAAAAGACAGTTCAATGGTATTCGAGAATATCCCGTGATTTTAATAGATTGACGATAACACTTTCAAAATGTAACAAGTGATTTATTACACTTGGTCTAATAAATTTCCTCTATGACGAACGATCAGACTAACGAACCCACAATATCGCTGTCAAGGCCAAATAGATTCTTTTCGTGGCTGGCTCTCATTGTGTCGCTCGTCCAGTATCTTGAGATAACTTTTCATGTGACGTGAGTGACGGTAGTAAGCTTAGCACTTTGACGTATTTTTTGCGACTGTTCACACCGAACATTCAAGGTCGGAAAGGCGGTTAAATATAACACAGCACGCGTATCGCTACGGTACAAATTACAACGCCCCTATTTACTATTTTAGCACCCAAAAATAGTTAAATTACTCTTAATGTGTAATTTTTAAACGCATTTGTTTGGCATGGAGCCATCACACAGCGTCAACCTTGAGAGAAATGGCGAGTTTATTTCTACTCTTACTACCAAAACAATGATTGGCACCGATTTCTGCAAAATTCCCTCATTTCTTCACATTTTCGAATTGTCAACAAATAGGAGGGATTGGGAATTTATCCATCAGCCAATTTTTATTCATTAAAATTAATCTGTTAAATTTACCTTATAACACTAATCAGGTGGTACACTACCATTTGCGCAATAAACAGCTCTAGTTATGATGATTCCATTTATAACGCAGATAATTAGATTTTATTTTTAATAAGACTACCATCTTCCATTCCAGTAGGAAATAAGGAAAAGAAACTGGGAGGCTCGATACATTGATGAATCGGACTGACGATGAATCTGTACGAATGATGTGCATTACTCTCAATCCCTACATATCATGAACAAGACAAAGTGACTTTCAAGCGAGATATAATGTGGTAATATATGTATGTCCTGAAGAGAACTTGGGAGTCGGCTAAGCGCTGATAACAGCTACCACGGACTGAACAACAAAAAAACGCAATCAGCCTTAGAATTAGTTACACTATTTTCATGAATACTTTGCTGTTTCTTTACCATCTAGCCAACTAAAAGCCTAGCTTATTAGGCTAAATATAAAAAAAAACTAAATTGTTATATTTGGTTTATGGACAATAAAACTTTCGTCTGTTTTATTATAATATGTCTTTTTTATTACTTTCGGTGAATATCTATTAACCACCGGGCCGGAGGACGATCTGCGAAAGTTTGGAGGCAGACGCTGGATGCGACAAGCCGAGGACAGGGTGCAATTGGCGCTCATTGGGAGAGGTCTATGTTCAGCAGTGAACTTAGATAGGCTGATGATGAAGATGATCTATTTACCGGTTCCGCTGAAAGCTTTTTCACCTGGGTTGAAAGGTTCCAAAACCTTCTCCCAACCATAACGCATAAACGTTATTAAAATATATATAAGTGGATAAATGACTGAGGTGTACAATGTACAAAGATATGTGTACAAAAAATAACACAAATAGACAATCCAATTGAACGACCCGTGGCCTTACGTCAGCCAGCACCCGCGGTAGACGCAGTAGTTATTATTGAGGAGATAAACACGACACTTTGTTGCTGCCCATTGTTGACATCATTGAACCCTAGTGTGACTTATCAGCGCATTTAACTAGTTGCAACTCATTTTGATTAGTTCTAAAAATATTTTGCAAGGGGTGTGGATCTAGAACTATACATCTTTCCCAGAACGCGTAAGTCGAGATATCCCTATAAAGACCTTTATTGTGAACTATTTAAACTGACTCATTAGCACATTAGCATCTTAGAAGTACATTCTTTAGCATCCAATGATTACAAATTGGAGTATTGTTTAAAATGTATTCAGGGCAAAGAAATTAATTAGATTTATAGATTTTTTACCATTTATGTTCATATATCGGTTAATTTATCAAAAACCTACACAAATTACTCATCAAAAATCAACCTACACATTGACAAAAACCCTGCAAAATTATCTACATGGTTCCCATAGACCTCATCGCATAAACAGACAGATAGAGAAACGTGAGGGGGCCATCTATAATGACGATAATAATCAAATCGTTCATGACATTTCCCGCAGACAATCATTCAAATGTTGACTGACCGTGTGTTATTCAGACATGCTTTATATTTAAGTCTGTAAGGATAGATACATTTGGCACTCGGTGATGTCTGCCTACCCAGTAAGCGGTCTGGGGTAATGACGTAATAATAATGATCATCATCAGCCTTTAAGTAGACTGCAGAATATAGGACAGACAGACACTCGACTGGAAAACATGACAATGGAAAAACTTAATATGGGGTGGACCAATTGAGGTTTTTCCGATAATCCCTAAGCTAAACATGCGGACTGGCGATACTACGTTAAAAAATAGAAAAGGAACAAAGCAAACAAAGAGAAGTCAACGTCCGCTTATCATACAGCCTCCGCACCTGGCTCGCTCGCTACATACGTGATCGACTTCCCGCTTCCGAATGCGGAAGAGCGTGAGCTATCAACTACTGAGCACACTTCTTTCGGAAATATACTCTAGAACGAAGGAATGAAACTTTAGGAGATAATAAGAATTGTGATGATAGGAACAGAACATTTTTTAATCTTCCATTGTTTCGGAAGCTGGTTTGTGATTACTAGGAGGTAAAAAGACGAGCAACCCACTTTATAAATGCATTTGCGAGAAAGGAGTGAATGTACGAAGTAATCACTGAAAGTGTAAATGAATACAATGATCATTTAATGAAGGAGTCATTAAAGGAATCGTAGAATGAATCATTGAAGGAATGAATGAGTATGCGTGTGCAAGACAATTTAAACTGTATTAAAATGAGATATTATATGACTGTAACCGATTATATTTGGATCCTGACGATATATCTTTCTCTTGCCAATTACAAGGTCATATCGTTATAAAACAAACGCTATGCACTCTTTCCTGGTGTTCGGTGATCGAGACATGTTAAACGTCCAGAGGAGATTTGACTCTTACAAAAATAAAGAAGCGTTCAAGGTGAACCGGCGCTTAAAACGTTGGACACTCAGGAGCTGGTTGCAAGAAATTAGTACTGTGCAATTGTATCCTGTTGTAGGCGCAAGTAGATTATATATGCGTATATCTTCACGCCAGGCTACTTACGCGGTAGGCAGAGGGCACGAAGAGCAACATTTCTCTATCCTTGCAGACCTACCGTGTTTCTTCTACATTCATCACTGTCTTCATACATGCGCGCCGGTTTCGAAGACTTCTAACTCTAACTAACCTATCAGCCAGCATTGACAAAAGAACTGATTTTAGATTGAGTTGAAGATAAAATAATAATGCGCTCTGCGTTCGTTGCTATTTTTTTTTAATCTCCCTAATGAGTTCTATTGAGATTTCAAACATTTTTAAATACCGATTAAAATTCAATCTTTTCATAGTTCTACTGTTGGCAACGGGTCTTCTATCCGAATTACAAGATTAACCTAACATTTTACTGGAGATAAAATTGAAAAAAAATTACATATATATATATATAGGTACATTCTGCTATTACAATATTTATATGTTTTAAAAATCACCAATTCCCAAAACTTCACTACAAAGAATAAAAACAATTATTATGCTCAATTGACAGGATCGGTAATGTATGCTGATAAAAAACTAACGACGAAAAACAATTTCATTGAAACTCAGACGTCAATTGACATTTAGTTCAGTTTAAACAGACGTTATACATTTTAAGCAGCAAAAAAAAAAATCATGACAATTTTAAATTAAAAAAAATTTTTAATATTCCCTGCGCAGCTATTCTAATTGAAATTAATTCTAATGGCAATACAGCTTTAATATTTAGCGCAGAATTATTTAGCGTTAGAGATAACCAAACAAGGAACAGACACTGAACACTTCCGGTTTAATGGATTTCAATTATAGGACACCGTCGTTACGCTACGCCATGATAAGTGATAAATTCCCTCCTGATGATACTTTATGACGAAAGACGTGTTAAATTTGGATTATGTAACAAAAACAAGTACCATTATTTTTTTCTCCCGTTCTTTAAATACATTATATATATTCACTTCTTAACCAAAGCATACGATTCTACCTATTTCCTTTGCGGTTTTGTATTGTAAACATTCCCGGTTGAAGTTAGAATTACAATGCTCCATAATGTAGTCAATATCAATAATACTTACCTATATATTAGAATATAAAATGTTTGCTCGGCGGAAGTCAAATTACAAGATGGCGACTTTTTTTATAACATCAACATCACGTTGTAAATAGATTTATAAGGAAGTCGTTCAGAATGTTTAGTTAATTAAATTAATATCATTATATTAATTGCGATGTACATTCTAGATGGATCATTCAAAAATGATGGTATACTTATTTCATTTGTTTAAACATTTGACAAATATCATCTATTTTGACCAAACAGATCAAACACCGGCTGTTGGGGGAGTTTGTAGACCGTGAAAACGACATGCGTATTAGTGAAGAGTGATAAATATAGTCGAAGCACATCAGATTTGTAGGATGCTGATATTTAGCACTCAGTGCTCGCTGCCTAACCCGCATGGGACGATATAATAATATTAATAACGGACAATGTGTGGTGATGAACATGAAGAATGAGAAATTGTAAAGTATATTTCAGTCGTTCGCTTCTGAACGAGGTGGGTTAGTTCAATAAAATTTGTGGCGGTAAAACTATCTAACTGAAACAGCATCTCTAATCTGTTAAAGTGCACAGACGAACAATGTAATAGATTTAGACATGTAGACAGTTTATCAGTCTATAGATTGCCAGATTCCTCCAATATCAGACGTGATTTGTAGGCGTCGGTCGTTGACACTGTAGGTGGCGACTGAATATGTATCTACTTAGCTTTGTATTCAACTATGTACATTCCTCATTGTTTTTCTACTGAATCTTTGTTTCATCATCGCATAACTGTACTAACTGATGGGAATAATTGTAATCTATTTGTTTGTTTTGTAGTAATATACTCGTGTTGATATCATTTTGTGACTGCCATATTGGGGGTTTTGCCATAGTCACCACGCTTGGCATTGCGGGTTGATGACCGAGTTGATGGAGTGGCGCCGATTAGGGGTGGCCTATGTCCAGCAGTGGACATGGAGAGGCTCACGATGATGTTTGATATCATAAATTTAGTTTTGTTTTCAAATAATGATTGTCGAGCTAACGCCTTATTTTTAAAATGTTCTACAATGTATTATTAGATTTTAGATAAAAAAACCAAATTATATTTCCTGTTTTACTGCACAATGTTTAGTCAGGAGAATTGACTTTTTCATACTTCTCATTTTGATTTTAAAAAAAAAAAGTCGAAGTTTTAACGTTGTAAGAGTGAATAAATTCGTTATTAGTCTGTAATGAATAGCTTACTTATTAATACAATGAACTACAAAAAAAAGTAGTGAAATACTGCGTAATATTCTACGTCGCAAGCCCGAGACTAACAACGCAATACGTTTCCTTTAAGTCATTGAATTAATAAAAGTAGACATACTCACATAGATTTTTCTTCAACAATAACACTATTTTATTGACTAAAGTCAAGAATTAAGATTACAGAATTGTATTAACATATTCACCGCCTTTTCCATAGAAGGATGTAAACGTAACTGGTGAAACTTGGAAGTGTATCACACTCCTCTGCCTACTTCTGCAGGGATTACAGGCGTGATGCTACGTATACCAACACAAATGTAGCTACGATCAACCAGATAGCATAAAATCCCTACACGTGGTAATGACGTAGTTTAAAGATATGCGCGTTTAAATAAAATTATCAACTCTGAATGGCTCTGAGTCGTGTGACATATTTATTAGTATGTATAATAATGCGAATTCCGGTGAATTCTGGATTTCATTACTATATACATATAAGTGTCAGATCCTGGTGTATTTAGTATGAACAGAAAGTAGTTAAACTGTAGTAAAAACTGTGATTGGTCGTTTTACTACCACTAAATACTATGAAATTTAACACAAAATTACTATTTTAAAGTATCAGAAAACACAAAAGTATAAACCAACCGTTTTAAATTCGAATTTCCCGCCCAATCGACGTTGACATGTGACAACGCGTCATTTTGACGAAGACATAATAAAAGCCGATTTATGAATGAATGGATGTGAATGTTGACATGAGTTAAATCAATACATACAATCATGTTAAACAACCGGAAACACTTTTAACAACACATAATATCTACGTGGTGTCGCAGTGCGGCGAGGTGCCCGCAAAACTGCAGGCACTATGCAGTATACACCTATAGATTTTTCTCTTACGTAGTACCTACCGTGTGCGCTTTTATAGATGGAACCATTAGTATAGTCTTTATAAGTTTCTATAGACTGATCAATTAGTCCAGCGATTCGTGAACCTAACCACTGGGTTGAAGGTTTTTGATTTGATTTTCATCTGTAAGAATGTTTGTGTGATGAGCACACGTACATATATGTTGTGTCGGGGTCTTAAATTTAACTATATAAGTAGGCATTTTTATGTGTACTAGCTGTGCCCCGCGAGTTCAGCTGCGTTAATTAGAGAACAATATATTAAAAAACTATTTTAAGAATATCTCGCTATGATCACCAAGAGTAAATATGGTAAAAAATTGCTGTGCCCGCGACTTCGTACGCGTGGATTTTGTAAGTTTCGAAAAAATAAATTGACATTAACTTCTTCATTTGTTAACCGATTTCAATAAAAAAAACACTAAATGTTAAGTGAAGCCCATCACAATATAATCCTGAAAATTACATTCAAATCGGAGAAGCCGTTTCTGAGATTAGCTTGCAAAAACATACAGTCTTACAGACATACAGACAAAATGAAAAAACATTGTTTTGGGTTGTCTTGTGTATATAAAGGCACCCCACTATGAATTTTTAAATATATTTGCCATGTACAGACAGCGATCAGTTACAGTTTTATTATATTTATAGATATGTAGTTTATAACATATCTGATACAGGGTCTACCTAGTTGGGGATCTGATGGCTGTGTAGATAGGTCGAAATGTATTATTGTCTTTCTAGAAAGCAATTTTTGACTATGCATTGCTAAAATATTAAAGGAACCATTTAAAATTTTAATAAATTCATAAATCTACACATATGTATACAGGTCACATGGTGTGATGTAGATATACTCTTATTTAGGACATCCTTATATCCTTCAGGGCATATCTTATTCAGGGCAATAGAACATATATCTTTAACTAAAAGATTTTTGAAATTACCAACATAACAATGTGTCTATATCCAGCAGTGGACTGAGATAGGCTGATGATGATGATGATGATGAATATAAGAATGTTTAATACTACTCAAGAAAGTGATAAACAGTTTTTTGTTGGCCTTTTTCACATAACCTAGACATCACAGATTATACATATTTATAGATATTGCATTGTAAAACAGCATTAAATTTGTCTGAAATTTATCAAGTATTTATGCTGCTTATTTGTCTGTCTTTTATCACTGTAGGTACATACATTTAGGTGTTTGTTTAAATTTAGAACTACATAAAAATAATATATCAAATCTTTATCTTTTCTTATTTATATAGACCCTATATCAAAAATATCAATCAAAGCAGACTGAAATAATATGCTTAATAATTGTTCACAAGAAAGTTATCTGGCAAATATACAGGCAATTGAAACAGGGCACCTAAAAGTAGGTATGGGAAGCCTTACACAATGCTATGCAGGAACTTGTAAACAGAGCAGCTGACAATGTGTTATTGACTCTAGGAGGCAAGTTTAGGTATGGGGGCTTCAGTTCAAAGATTCAGGGTGTCTCAACCTGTTGCACAGGCTGTTTATAAGGACAAGTTACATATTTTATAATTAAATAGATATCTTGTCTATCATAGAATGAATAGTTTGTGAAGAATGGATTCAAGAATATCAAATGTTAACAAAAAACCCTATCTATTTGTTTAAACTGCACCTGACTCTGGGAATTTCATTTTATGATTTTTAGCCAAAAAATTAACTTCAAAACCACATTTTAATAAATGTACATCACTAATAATTTAACGAAAACATTAATCTTTATTTAACTGAACCGCGTACAAATGGGAATTGACAAATTTGCAAATTTTACTTTCAAGGGTGGTAAGTTCTAAATAATGGATTTGAGTGTCTCTTTCGAATACAAAAAATTTTGAAGAGTGATTAAATTTTTTACTATCCATGTATTTTATCTACCACATAAGGGACCTGGCATGACAATATATTAATAATAGCAGTCTCTGCTGCGACCTCCCTGCAAATGGCGAGAGCTCATGAGAAAGGACCTCATACAGATCCGAAACTAGTCAGGACATCCCGAAAAATATATATGAGTTAAGCCGGTACATTTGAAATCATGTATATTAACAATAATCTGTTATCTTGAGTGAATGTTTTAAAAAAAAAAAAAAATAATCATCGACCCATTAACATTCCACTGTTGGAATACGGGTCTCCTCTCATATTGAGAGGGTTAAG
>DWJK01005194.1:0-11337 GCA_018248815.1 Croniades pieria auraria
GTTTACACGCTGCAAGCGGCGGGAGCTCATAAGGAAGGACCTCGTACAGGTCCGAAACTAGTCGGGCCATCCCGAAAACGTACGTGAGTTAAGTCGGTACATATTTAATCATAATAATTACGCGTTTTAGAGGTGCAAATTTTATATTTTAACTGCGCGGGTCTGAGGTTCTATTCCTGAGATGTATTCGTATATTGTATTTTGTATTTGTTATTCGAAATGTTTTGCTATTCTGTATTTTTTTATTCGAAATTATGTGTGATTTTGACGCTGAATGTAATTCACCGTCGTACAGTCTAGTTTAAAATCATATGATCGTGTTGGAACTCATCCGAAGATATTAATTATTATTATTAATTATTGCCATTTTATGCTTCAACAATCACAATTTCCTTATTGGATAAAATAGTGTCGGATAAGTGTAGCTGTAAATCTAATACTACAAGGTTAACCTAGACAGCTCAATAGTCAGTCCAAAGTTCTAAATTTATTACCAGCTGATTTCCTATATCAACATGTTTTCTAAAATATCACAGGAGTTACCACAAACACGTGCAATATATGTCTTTAATGTAAATCGTCAAAATATGTTTAAATAAATATAAAAAAAAACTTCAATTAATATTTTCATATTTTTTTTTCTTTTATTGTACCTCAAAGGAGTATTTAGCGACTTTATTAGAGTCAATACAGTAGCACTTTGCTTTTATTCTCGGCTAAAGTGCCTTATCTTGGGCCAAATAGTTCGTGTAAGAAGATTGAGAAATGAAAACAGCATTTCCACGAAGTCATAATCAAAGTAATTTAAGCTTCCAACAACAGCAGCTATTTTTTTATATAGAAAAAAATCGCATTAACATACGTGAATGAGTCAAGCCGCGTTACAGAGTAAACAAAACAGTGACTAGGTATTTTTAAAGGACCGAACAGATCTCAGAACAATTTAGAAAGAATTGAGAAATAATTCGAAGGAGCAGAGATTTAGATAAGGAACGGAATTCCGCTTAGTCAGCGCGTCTATTACAAACCCTATCGGTCCTTACAGATCGCATCGGGAGGTAATCGTCTATTTGTCAAAATAAACAGCGATGTCCATACCAAATAAATCGATAGGACGACATACATCTTGCCGCAATAAATACGTGAAATGTCGCGACTCTTAGATACGAGTATTTTTTTATACTTAGCCTAGCAAATAGGCAGACGGGCCACCTGCTGGTAAGTGCTCACCGTCGCCTATGGACACTTGCAACACCCGAAGACCGGCCAATGATTTGCCGGCTTTGAAGGAGAGCTCTCTTTGCGCTTTTCTTGAAGAACCCCATGTCAGAATTCTCCATATCTATCCTATACATATATACATACATGTATACATCTCATAAATAGGAAAATGGGCGCCCGTTGATGATAAACCATTACCTACATACATATATATTGTGCAGTACAAAAGATTGCATAGTTATTGTTGCGCTGCAGATAATTCAACTGCTTAGGTGTTTCTTTCTTTACCAGCGACATTTTTTTATATTTTTAATTAGTTAAATTAATAATTAGTATATTATATTATAATAAAAAATAATTGGTATTAGTATTGATATTGGTAGGTAATATTTTTTTATTATTTAATAAAAAATAATTGGTTAAATTAGTTTTAAATTACAAAAGGCACGGTAGGTCTATATGGATAGTTATATTTTGTGGCATTCGGTGCTCTACGCCTATCCCGTAGGGAACCTCGCGAGAAGATATGTATTATGGATACGATGAAAGTATTCGATCATTTATAAAAATTCAGAACTGGTGTTAATTAGGTAACTAATTTAATATTTGATTGATGTATTGTTGATAATTACAAAAGGCGTTTTAAAATTGAATAGGTTATATTACGAATTAAATAAAAAAACCCTAGTTTAATATTAATGCTGACGTCTTTGCAATATTGCTTAAAACCAGCCAATGGCAAGACTAGTCGACCTCTACCAAAGGTTGTAATAAAAAAATTTCCGAGTAATTTTGATGACGCGCGGCTAAGTATTATACTTCCTTGCCCGATTCCGCTGGCTGCCTCTAATGATAGAACAACGGTTTTAAAAATTGTAAGCCTCTCAATAGAAGCCGACTCTGTGGTTTTTACCACGATTTTTAAATGTTTGATTGATTAAAGTCGCGTGTCTGTGTGATTTGCATGTTTAGATTAAGCTTAAGTATATATACTTGATATGATATATTTTTTTTAATTTATGAAATTTAAACGTAATATGAAAATACTTTCCGAGCTTGTTGGTCCGTGGTTAATGAACGTGACAGCTCGCTTAGGATCGTCGCCGTCGGTTCGATTCCGTCTAGGAAAAACATTCGTGTGTAGTTTCGCGTCTCGATGTAAATTTTCATGTTTAAGTAAACAATAAAGTTTTTTTTATAATTATATTATTATGTATACGACGTTATGTAGGCGTTTCTGTTATAGAACACTTGTTGCCCACTTAAGCATCATTTGGCCGTATGTGTAGATATCCCAAGATAGCTATTTATATTAAAAAATTATTAGTGTTGTAGTTTTATTTCCTTTACCAAGCGGAAATGTTTGACACAAACAAACAAGTATCATTAATAATATAAGAAAACATAAATTATCTTTTAAAATCAGCTGATAAGATTATCAAAACTGAGCAAATTTCTCGTTTGACTGAAAACGAATTAAAATTAGGAATATCGTGAGATTTCTTTGTAGGAAGTTGCAAAGAAAGTATTGCTTAGAATTTTTGTTATTCGCTATGATAGTTTTTACATAGAAAGCCTCGCGACTTGTCTGTCTTTAGAATATGCGTTGTTAACCTTGCAGTCGTAGTTGGAAAACTTGTATCTTAGTAGAGACTCATTATAACCTTCAGACTAGCAGACTTTGGACTTTGCGGGTCATTCTAGGTGAGGCGGACGCTTGTTTGTGTTCGTAAAAGTGTCATTTACTCTATAAATACGAAAACACGTGTTATACTTGTGAACTTTAACTGCTTCTTTGGTTGAGTGGTTGCAAGCGCTACTGCTAAGAAAAGGTCCTGGGATCGATCTCCGGGTCGGGCAAAACATTCAGGTTTTTTTTGGTAAGAGCTCGGAGTTTGGATTGGTTTCCGACATAAGTAATGTATAATGTAAGTGATAAAGCGAGGGATTGTAATGCACTTCTCTACCTGCTCCTTCAAGGAAATACAGACGTGATGTTATGTTACATTTGTAAAAAAATTACCACAATAATACTACAAACTGTTAAGATAAGATTATTACCTTAATAATTTACAATTTTAAAATTTTTTCAACACTGAAATTTATTTTACTGGTGCCCATTTTTATTTATCTAACGACCAAATTTTAGAACAACAAGAAAGAAATGTAACTGGGAAACAGCACATTCTCTTATATAATTTAATATTCCAGTCGTAAAACATTCTCGCAGTAAATCGTATTACTGGAACATGAAGCTGTCATCACTGACTAAACGGTCTCCGTTGGTATCATATTAAGCCACAGACAAAACCCCACATAGAAATGGCAGTGTACAATCCAACACTTAAACGCGCTTCCGCTGGCGAAAAAATAAATAAACGTAGATTACAATAAAAAATCCATAGATCATGTAAAACTTATCTAATCTCGTTCTATATACATACATATATCTACATAATCACAGCAAGTAATTGTGCGTAGAAATAACAAAGTGAATGTCAAAAATATAAATTAATATTTAATGTTTGATGAGACGAATTTCTATTTTAATGGAATCCAATCGAGATTTTAGTATTCGGGAGGGCATTTCTATTTTTCTTCGACTCCTCGCATCAAACCATAAAAGAACAATTATTTCAGATCTTCACATAGGCGGAACATAAAAACGTCAGCGACGAAGTGAATATTTGTAACATATGGCTGCGTTTCAGTTTAGGAGACAAAAACTCTCAGAACGCTCATATTGAATCAGCGTCAAAACGTTAGAATATGTTTACGATGTGACTTTAACGATCTTATAGCGAGTAACGTGACGTTAACGTTTTCTATCGGTGTCTTTTTGGAGCTGCAGCATTCGTGGCCGCTGATGTTTTTTACCCCCTGTCGACAATTTTGTCTCAACTGGTTGACGCAAGCCTGTCCTACAGAGGCCTGTTAAGCCGATAGTGGATTGGGGCCAGTAATGGAACTGCACCTTGATTGCACGGAAGCTTGATGGTTATGGAAATTTCACCACATGTTAACCACCATGTTAAAATTATAGTGTTAACAAAATCTAACGCTTTGATAAACACCACTAACTACCATTTATAATTTGATTTGTATTGCAGTAACGAATGGGCAGTGATCGTTTGTTGGATAGTTCATGAGTATGGGAATTTCAGAATTGATGATAAGAAAGTCAAATATCTTGATAAACATTCTCAGGAACCAAAGGATTGAGGAGATCAATGATTTCAGGTGGAATTAATTAAATCGGGAACGTTTTATGTACCTGAAATTAATCTTAAAAGCACACTTACAGTATTGAAATTAGAATAAATTTGGTTTCAGATTGTTGCATAATTAATTTTTTAAACAATATGCATATAAAAAGCTATTAGCGCGATCCTCACATGCTATACTCACATGTCCAAAGCGAGGATTATTGATAACAACCTCTTACTTAGACAACATATACAGCACCCTATTATTAATTAATGCTACTGGAACTTTTACAAGAAACGACGGTTTTGTTTTTATAAATCTGAACGTAATTTATTCGTAACAGTTTATGTGATCACAATATTTTGCAGGTCTTACAGCCAAATCTTTATGAAGGCGTATGTTTCTTAATCTAATGCAAGGTCTTCTGCAGGTACCGCATCGTAGAACTGATTGATGGTAGCTATAGCTCTCTTCATCATGATTTCGGAGATTGGTTGACCAATTTCCAAGACGATTTCATTTGCGTTCGTGTTAATTACCTCTTTAACTGCACGAGCTATAAACGTAAAGATGATTTTAGTTAATATAATAAATTCGAGAACGAAATTTTTGTCTGCTACACTTTTGATGATGCTGAATCTGTTAATTACAAGATCCATAATTGGGATTACTACATTACAATGAACACGTACATCAGGTATATTAATAATAATAATAATAATAATCGACCCATTAACCATTAAGATTCCACTGTTGGAATATGGGTCTCCTCCCATATTGAGAGGGTTAAGGCCGTAGTCCTCCACGCTGGCCAAGTGCGGGTTGGCGGACTTCGCACACCTTAGAAACATTAGAGGCAGTAATTGGATGCATAAACGACGAACGCTTGCGTATCGAACTATTAAACGCCAGGGCAACCACAGTATCAAGCCTTTGGAGTCTAAACCTGAGACTAGCAGTAATAAGGATAGAAAAGCAACAGCAGCACTTGCTTGTACTTATTGCAAGAGGCAGGGTCTCACGTGTAAAACTTGCTCTGAACGTGAACGTTCACTGACCCCAAACATGAACTGCGTAGCAAGAGATAAGCTGGCGCCCATGATTACCGAAATATGCAACAGGATTTTGCTTGCCGTTTTTGATAAATTGATTGGTCAATTTCCTACACTATTCCTAACTAAACTTACAACAATATGTGTGGTGAACACCATCAACTCTCGCTCTCATGTCTCATACACTCATCTCTAATACACACTCTCATGTGAAAAAATTTAAAAGTTCATAAGCTACATTAGCAGCCTATAGCTAGAAAGCATTGTAACGGATAATTTATTTTATTTTTTTCCTATTCTGGCAGATATCTCCTGCCGATTGCAACTACGGCGAAACTCTATCAACTCTTAGGTACGCGAACCGTGCGAAGAACATCATCAACAAGCCGACCATCAATGAGGATCCCAACGTGAAGCTCATCCGGGAGCTGCGCGAGGAGATCGACAAGCTGCGGGCACAAATCGCGCACAATACGGTAACCTAAGACACTTGTGCACTTTACAAAATGTTTCTATAGATAAGTTAAACAATAGTTACTGTATAACTGGATAGGAAAATTCACAAGCTATGTTCGAGCATTAGATCATCGCCAAGATTAGTTTACCTTCGTTAGTACGTGTGGCGCCATCTGTTTAAAAATATGTACCTAAAAATTGTAAAAAAAAAATTGTGTAAACTGTCCCCGTTTGTAAGTTTGTTGACTGGTGAATAATTTGTTATAAGCAGTGAAGATTATAGTAACTAGGGACAAAGAGGACTAATTCAAACTAAGTATCAGCTATTTCAAAGTTGACTATGCTCACTTTAAGCATATCGTAGTGAACAGATAATAAATTATTGCTAAACTTGTAGGATTCGATAGAAACCGAACCAGCAGTGTTGGCAACATTGCAACGGAAGGAAGCCCAGGAGAAGGTCCTCACAGAGAAATGGACGGAGAAATGGCGAGAGACACAACAAATTCTGCAAGAGCAAAAGGCGCTGGGGCTGAGGAAGAGTGGACTTGGGGTAGTGTTGGACTCGGATATGCCACACCTGGTCAGCATCGATGACAATCTACTGTCGACTGGGGTAACTTTGTATCCTTTGAAGGTGAGTCATGTATACATGGAAAATGCAATTCGTTTTACTAAAATTTCATAATTGTTTTTTATGATCACAATATGTCTGATCTGATAGTATCTGTACAATTATTAACGAAAAAGTTGAAAAATAGATTTTCCCTTATGGTTTTTACATTATCTTTTAAATAAAAAACTTTCAGTCGATGCTCAAAAATACATGTAGGAACCGTTGCAATATTATAAAACCGAAAGCCAAAGGACTCGTGTAACTAAACGACTTTATTGATTTTTGTTATTAATAATTTTTACGTAATAATCTATCATGTGTTGGTCAGGAGGGCGAAACGGTGATAGGCAGCAAGGAGTACACGCCGACGCCGGACATTGAGCTGAGCGGCGCCGGCGTGCTACCGCTGCACTGCACCGTCACGCTGCAGGAGGGTGTGGCCACCGTGTGCCCCGCCGCCGGCGCGCAGTGCTGGCTCAACACCATGCTGCTCGACAAGCCCACTAAGCTCAGCCAAGGTCCATCTTGTATCTTCTTAGCGTTTCTATACCAATCTTAAGCTCTCTGCACCGTGCTACCTAACAAACCCACTAAGCTCGACCAAGTATTAGTTCTATCATTTCCTAGTGTTTTAATATCCATTAATCTTGAACTATCCGAATGTGTCAATCTGACATGCGATATATCATGTAACGCTGTCTTCTTAACATTGAATCCATACTAATATTATAAATACGAAAGCATCTCTGTCTGTCTGTTTGTAACGTCATCACGGCCAAACCGCTGAACCGATTGTTATGAAATTTTATATAGTGATACTTGAGGGTCTTGGGATGAACATAGGCTACTTTTTTCTCCCATTTTTTTAGCTTTTCCAGGAATTTCATTATTTTACGAACAGGTCGCCGAAAATGGGCTTTCTGAACGCTTACATGATGTGCGCTGGCTCACCTTGTAAGATATATGAAAACAATGTTCTACAAAAACATTGTCCTTTAAAAACCTATAAAACAAATCCAGGATTGTATGTTTATCTCTTACAATGGAGCCACAGTAACCATTTTAATATATTCAATTTAAATTTGTCGGGTTATTGTTAATGTATTTTCTTTAGTTTGGTATTAGTTAGACATATGTATACATACGTACAAAATGTCGGGTTACTGGAAAGGCTTACTCATGTATAACAATAAGTCTTGTATGTATATTAATGTCACAAACGTATTATCGTATTTGGTGATATATACAATATTGAAATTGTGTGTGTACACTAAATTAATACATACAATAATATTGTACAAATTACCCGTAACTTGGATATTTTTGTGCTGTTAAATTATTTTGTCTTTGGATTATTAAAAAAAATTGTATATTTTTAATTCTAGGCTGTTTTCTACTCCTGGGTCGTACTAACATGTTCCGTTACAATGACCCGGCGGAGGCGGCAAAGCTGCGGCAAGAGGGCGCCTCCGTCATGAATCTGTCTCGGCAGTCGCTACTGTCGTGGTCCACCACGGACCTGGCCGCCAGCACCGAGACGCTCAACGTCACGGCGCTGTCGTGAGTACCGACCGCTACTGCTCGTTTATAGAAGGAAACGGCGCGGGAACCGTTGACACGGTTCGTTCTATGATGAGCAGGGACCTGGAGGGCGAGGTGCGGTGCGGGCGGCTGGAGGCGCAGCGCGCGGAGCTGGAGCGCGAGCGGCAGCAGTTCCTGGCGCAGCGCCAGGCGCAGGAGCAGCGCCAGCGCCGCTGGGCCGCCGAGCGCGAGGAGCTGCTGCGCGCGCAGCGCCGCCTCGACGAGGTGCGCGCCTGCACACACATGTCCACGCACCAGCCGCGTGCTTGCCGTCGCTGTCTTGTGTGATGGATACTGTGTTATATGCACATATGTACTTATCTCGTCGCTTTTAACACCCATACTTTCATAACACGAATCGCTTTTTATATATATCTAAATTTCCGTCAGTTCTATATTTTTAAATTTCTGTCAGTGACTCATTTTTGGTTTCTAATGACTGACCTTTTTTTCGATGGATCATCTGTAGACTTGCATTATTCGATATCAATATACTAGCCGTACCATTACGCTCTTGATTCTACGCATTTCTGTTTTCAATTACTTTTTAGTAGTAGTATATTTTCCATAGTGAATTTTTATAACATTACCTATTAATAGGAACGAACGGCGATGGAAAAGGAGTACGCGGCCGCGTGCCGACGGTTGTCTGGGGACTGGCGGGCCCTGGAGCGGGGTTGGACCCTCAGACGGAGAGCCTTGAGAGCTCGGCAGAGGGACCTTGCTGCGAGACGGCACAGGCACGCCGCAGCGGGTCGCGCTGCTCAGCATGCGGTAAGTTCCTTAAACACCTGAATGTGTCAGTAGATCAGGAAGAATTGCAGAGGCATCTTACTTATAGTCCGGATTTCCTAAGGTGAGCTACACGAGAATTCCTCATCAAAGTCATCTATAGATGTGGTCAATATAGAGTTTAATTCAAAATCTTTTTTCTCCATAAGGAATAATCACATAATAAATGTTTGGCATTATATCACAAGAATTCCACTTAATAATTTATCCATTCACATTCATTTCTAATTTTGAACTGTACTCGTTGACTATATAGAATTATGTTAACATCTGTGACATTGTATTCGACTGAATTAGAAAAGATATAACTTATTCCGGTCGATTTTTTCCTATTAAAATATTGTTTAGCTTTTTATATTTTAGCTGTAGCGCATGCCTTATTTTCGCAATCATCAGCAATACTTCAATATTCTAAGTAATAGTGTGTAATATTAATAGAAAATCTGTTACATATTGTATATATTTATGCATTGTATTTATGTATGTTTACATTAAATTGTCATATTTTGACATATGTATCTCTATCGCATACGAGGGTGTTGCTTTTAGAAAATAACAGTGTAAAGTTTTATCAACGCTTGAAGAACAGTCGTTGACCCATCTCGTTGACTTCTTAATACACATTTAATCAGCAAACATGTTTTATTATTATAAACACTTGCACTCTTCATACACTGTTTTATATGCATTGTACTGAGTCAATGTAGTATTGACCGTACCATGATACTACACTATATATCTGTCGAGTTTCCTTCGAGACAATTGTGAGTTTGAATTTGTTTTGTCGATTATAATACTTGTCATGTATTTTCTGTTCCCTTAAATTGTGCGACAGTTTATTGATTAGGTCCATAGCTGCATTGATAGCACTATGCTATTTTAAACCAATTATTTTTCGAGTTTTTATTGTAACGAGTTATCAGTGGGTTGAATTTTCTTCAAAATGTCTTTTAATTGTTACGCGTAACGAGCAAAACAAAGACAAAATATGATAATTATGGATAATCTTAATTTTATGAAAGCCGATCTCTTGTCGTTTGTTAGTTACAACTTTACCTATTAACGTATGTTTAATTTATGATGACAATTCTAAACAAATACTGTCATTTCCAAAAAATGTCACTGAGTAACATTTCACCTATAACTTATTGTTAGTAACAGATTCATGGTTAATTATTTTAACTTTACATTTATCGTTATATGCCGTTTCAATGTTCGTTTTCTTTCAATGTTTGTGACTTTATTCAAATAATAATATTACTCGTTTTGCCTTTCGAGAACTTACAGTAGTACACAATATATAAGGGCTATTAAAAGGCATTTAATGTAAAAGACCAACGCTTCATTCGATGTTCATTCGCGATGTTCTCTCTTGGTGATCACTCGTGACTCTCGTTCGCGGAGTTCCATAGCTGTGTAAGTACCATAAATCATTGCATGGTTGTCGTTACTTCCCAAATATGCCTATTTTTTAGCTTGTTCGATTCTGGAAGTCTGAACTTCGAGTTGCCTGTGTTGAATTTAAAATAAAAATCCGTCGTATTTGAACAATAGTTTTTTAGTACCAGTGTTTTTAATAACAAAAGAATATATTGAACTTTTTTTTATGAAGCTATGTTTAGCTTTCTTTATTAATTTGTTTTTTTTTTACGCTTTCTTTTTGGTACGATATTTTAATAATGTGACCAGTAGCATTTTATGCGACAATTTTTTTAAATAAGATGTGAAAGAAAAAAATAATATATACAATAATATGATCTAAAATTTCTCAGCTTGGAAATCCCGCATACTTGTGGATAAAAAACAACTCGAAATTCAGTACTTCCAATTTTATTTTACTTTGCCGCTCCCCTCCCGTAGATTGACAAAGAGGAAGAGCAGATATCGGAGGTACAGAGCAAGATTGGCGGGAAGAAGGGGGAGCTCGAGGAGTTCATTAGGGGCTCCATACAGCAGCTGGTCGAACAGGGCTGTCAGTTGGACGAGGTCAGTTACTGCTTTAATATTTTTTTTATTCCACGTGGCTGTATATAATTCATCCTTTTTTTTCCATTTTTTACCTCCGCTAACTCATAATTCCTACAAAGTTGGGTAGATATTTAAATCGTATGGATATACATGATAATATTCTGGAAGTGTGAGATTACGGGCATAAACCCCCTCATGAATAGGCACAATATGGCGCTCATTTGGGGAGGCCTATGTCCAGCAGTGGACTTGAGATAGGAAAATGATGATGATGACTCTGGAAGTATAGAATAATTCTAGTGATTTTCTATCCTGAATTAAGCGGTAATAGCTTGGAGTCTTGATTTGTGCATAGTGTGAGTTTATTCTGAAAATGTGAACCAAGTCAGAATGAAATACATCTTTATGAACTGACCCCAATCGTAGTGAGGTCGCGACGGCATC
>DWJK01005195.1:0-11337 GCA_018248815.1 Croniades pieria auraria
TCACGTACGTTTTTCGGGATGGCCCGACTAGTTTCGGACCTGTACGAGGTCCTTCCTCATGAGCTCCCGCCGCTAGCGACGAGGTCGCGGCGGAGACTGCGATATAAATGCTACAAAAACTGTATGTTATATCTGTATTACGTTTTAAAATTAATTGTTGAAAGCTTTTTTTTTAGATACATTGAAATCTGAGCATAGTTATTTTATTTTATTTCCAGAGAAATAAATATATTACTTTTTCTAACAAAAGTACTGACACTATAAGTACTAAAATATGTAGAGTAGCAGTAATAATCTTTTAATAGTTGTTTAAGTGATAAAATTATGAATGTCATTTTAATTATAAGAAAAATTCAATAGTCCCCGACCTGAGATTTGAACCCAGAACCTCTCGATCAGTAGTCACGCCTGTAGCCACTCGACCAAAGAGGCATACTTGTAGCAAAGTGAGGAAAATTCAATTTTTATTGAGGATGCTGATATTTATCTATATGTCGTTATCCATGTAATGCAGGTACTATATCTTGTTGTGGCTGGCAGTGGTTGGATGCGAAGAGCTGAAGATAGAGCTCAGTGGCGTGCCTTTGGAGAGGCCTATGTCCAGCAGTGGACGGGAGTAGGCTGATGATGACGATGGTGATATGATATCTTGTTTTGCAAGAACTTGGTACTTTTACGCTACAAAATTACTGGAAGATGTTGCCTTACCTTAGTAGTCCTATTGCAGTCCTGTTAAAAGTCTTTTAGAAGTCTATGAGTAGCGGCTACTCGCACTTCACAAAAAACGTTTTTAATACATACATATTTTCAAGCCAAGTTCTTCTCGGAGTAGGCAGAGAGCACGGAGTGTCAATATCTCTATCCCTGCAGACCCTTCGTCCTTCTAAGTTTTAAGTAATACGTGAAATACCACCTCCAGTACTGAACACGTTTTCAACGAATGACGCAATGGGATTTTTTCACATATACTATTATGTTTAAAATGTCTAATTAAAACACACTGTTTTTTTGCCACACGAGTTTTACGTCTATAAATATGTTTATTATGAGATCGCGCTTGTTAAAAACTAGAATATTCCATTAGATCTTCACAATTATCTTTTTACGTTCGAATGTTGTCACAACGTACGCTGTCGTGAGACGGCATTATCATAACCTCGTAACTTGTGCCCTTTTAGTAAAATTTTTCACTAGTATTATTAAATCTTCATTATTTTTATATCTTTACTGTTTCATTATTTTTTAATCAAGACAAGGTACAAGTTCAGAGGAACAGAGAAAAGGTACAATTAGACCATACCTTTCATACCCCAGCAATCTCATTGGCACAATTGCTATTAGTTAAGCTCAATTTTATTGACAATTCGTAATTGGTGAAACGTGGGAGTGTACTATACTCCTCTGCCTACCCCGTTACCTGCTCCGTTACCTACCCCTCTACCTACTGCTACGTTGTTACGTCAATTTTATTCCTGACGTAGCAAATGAATAATTTAACATAATATCACGTCTGTATTTCTAGGAAGGGTAGGCATCGAAGTGAAGTAGTAACTTATTAGACTTTTGACTTTGAAATAGTATATGAATAAAACGTAACATCATGCCTGTAATCTCCGAAGAGGTAGGCAAAGGAGTGTAGCACACTCCCACGTTTCACCAGTTATGTTTAATGCCATGGAATAGGTGGTGAGCCATACTCCGGGCACAGATCCAGACCCCGAGTCACTACTAGAAATTGTAGTCACTACTAGAAATTCTAAATTAGAAAAATCCAATAGTACCCGATTCGGGATTTGAACCTCCCTATCGTTAGTCGCGCTTACAACCACTCGACCAACGAGGCAGTTAGTAGTATATGAATAAAATATATAATTGAACTGTACTCCAAAAACCTTTATTTTCCTCATTGAATCGCGTGTAGCTTTTGTTGGTTGGTGCGTGTTGACTTTTAAACATTTTTTACTCAATGTATTATAACTGCAAGGTTTTATATTTAAAATATCAGTATTGACGGCTCAAGTACATGCGTGACTCAACATTTTTAATATCTCTTCTTCAAACCGATTACAATCTGGCTAGTTTTAATAAAATATTAAAAAAATATTACTGAATCGACATTATGTAAAACTTTGGAACATTAACTTTTTCCTCCTCATTCCTTATCTGCGTATAAAGATTATATTAAAGTATGTCTATTTATAATTATATATGTATAATTGTAATCTTATTGTATATTCAACTATAGTATACGATATCCCATTTTTTTTTTCTTAAATTAAGATTAAGGTATTTTAGTGCCAACACAAATGTTCATCACCCGAGTCGACTGGAAGAAAATGCCAATTGGCATTAAGTCCGCCCTTTGTTAACAACAATAAATAAATAAATTATTTAATCGTTGTGTGTGTCTACATTTTCTTCTCTCTGTCTTTGCCAAATCTGCTGGTATTATTTTACAGGTTGTCTAGAAAAAATCGCTTTAGAACAATAAGGCCGACCATTTTTTTACATTAATTTTTTGTGTGTATTTAATGATTTTAAACAGTAAAGAGTACAACATATATCTACGAGTATGTAGTAAGTTATTGAATTACATCGCTGTTCTCTGCCCACCCGTTAATCGACCTGGCATGATGATATAGTGAATGCAAAATTTTATTCATCGATTCTACTGTATCATAAATTAGGCCTCTTTGTTTAATCCAAGATGAACGTAATATAACGTCTGTAATCTCCGACGGAGTAGGCAGAGGAGTTTAGTACACCCCCACGTTTCACCAGTTACGTTTAAGTCCCATGGAATAGGTGGTGAGCCTATTGCCATTCACCGGGCGTTGATCCAAATTCCGAGTCACAACTAGAAATTCTAAATTAGAAATATCCAATAATACCTGACCCGGGATTTGACTTGGATTGGATTTGGCTTGCAACCGCTCGACCAACAAGGCAGTTTTAGTTAAAGGTGTTGTGTGGTTTAAATATAGCTACATAAAACTAATAATAAAATACTATATGAATGTAGGTATTTTAAATTTAAGGTATATACTAAAATTACCAGTATGTGTATGAACTTGGATTCCAGATACTTGAACAAAATAAAAGTTTAAGAAAAAACGAAATATATTTGTCTATGGCTTATTATAAAAATGACTGTATGACATATTAGGCTACACATGTATTAATAACATTATTAATGTTATTGAGTTTCTAGGAAATTTTATTTATAAGTAAGTGTTTTATACTATATAACTCTGAAGAAAATTAGGGTTCTTTATAGACTATTAGTGTCTTCTCTATTTTGTCCTGTATAAGTAGGTTGGGAATAAAAGTTTTCAATATTTAAATAATATTTATAATCTTGTTATTTCTTGTCAAAAATGGACATGGCATTTTAAAATTAGGCACGATACGATACATATGATTTTAAGCTCTCTCAAAATTAGATGTATCGTTATAAAAAATAATCACTCTTAAATTATTGTCCACATTTAAACTCGTTTTACTCCACACGTTACGTCTTACAAAGCTACTGTATTTAGCGACATCTGTTATTTCGATATGTAACTAAGAACTAGCTCCATTGATCTTGTCAATGGCGACCGCTGAGTTTTATCGATTGGCAAACTAATTGTCAGTTATTTCAATAGGTGGTGCTAGCTCTGTAGATCCATAACTAAAGTATTGGTGACTTATCTATGCTTATAGAACCTTCAATAGTGTGCAAACTGATCTTATTATTTTACAGTTTGCTTTCTGGTCTTGGTGGGCCGTAGGCCGTAGCATGGCTGGTGGCTACCCCTCCGCGTCCTGTGCTGAAAGCGTTGGCAATAGCGGTAGCACCACCTGGAGCACCTCCGGACCGGCCGCCCCAGCCGAAGAACATCGGGAAGAAAGCTCCAGTAGGAATCTTGGGAGGGTTCTGTTCGCCTTCCTCTTCGACTTCCTCTTCGACTGGCCGCTTAACTTGCTTCTTCTTTGTCACTCTCTTCTTTGGCGGTTCCGGTATTTCTTCTACTTCAGGCTCTACCAACTCCGGAATGGCAGTAGCTTTCACAGTGGCGATTTCTATTTTCTCAGTCGGATCCGCTAAATCGGTAGGCAGTGGTCCAGTAGGAATTGGGCTTAACTCGGGTTGCTCTGATCGCTCTGGTTGTTGTTCAGGAATCTGTTCTGGCAATTGGGGATAGTAGACCTCATTCTGTTGTGGGGGAGTGTAGTTATCTTGTGTTGTCTGGCGGCGCCTGTCGGGAGCGTAGTACTGGCCGGTCTGTTGCGGCTGGTACTGTTCTTCGGGTCTGAACATGAACGCGGCCATGCCGGCTCCGACGGAGCGAGGGTTGTAGTACGGGTTGTAGTAGCGGCTCAAAACCATGCCGCGATCGTTGGATCCGTACGAAACTGCGAAAGAAAATCACTTTTGAATACACCGCAAGACACCTTGATTACTTATAGAAGTAGAATGTATGCATGTTTACGAAACTCCAATAAAGAAAATTGTTAAATTGATTATTTAAAGAAAATACGTTTCACTAAAGTGTATGCAAATAAATCGTATACGTAATTACTTAACGAAAATTTCAAATAGGGATGTCAAAAGATTTTCGAATGTTTTTCTGGTGTATTACTCATGTAATATTGACAAGTTACTCACAGGTATCCATATTCGCTCCATAATAGGGATAAGGGTATGCTCCCGTTTCCCAGAGCGCACAGGCGAGGATGAGCAAAAAGATCTTCATTTCGTGAACGTTTTGTGACACTGGTACCCTTTGAGTTCGAAGGGTGTTGTGCGGTATGCTGCTATCGAGTCAGTGTTGGCTAGGGGCAGTCAGCGCGTTATATAGTCCAGTCTGGCTGGTCTCATTGCAATGCGCGGCACGGCCGGCGGGCTGCGTCCGCGCATATTGCCATAGTCATTTTACAGAATTCGGCAGAGGCTCCCCAACCGTTAGGATGTCCAGATCCTATTAGACCGGTGAATGCTCGACACGTACTCATCCATTTGTTTGGACCGTTGCATTTTGTCTTGGTGATGTCTCTCAGATTTGTTTATTGCATCAATGAGTCATTGCGTTACGTGTTTCGTGCGTAAGGATCACTGACAAATGTATTTTTCTCAAAACGTTGTATCAAAAATGCAGTATATTTCAACGTGTTTGCATACGCAATGAGGGAATGTGCCAAATTAATCAATGTGAGTTCGTGAATCCTATCCTTTTGTTCTCAAATTTCAGCGATTTAATCTTCTGCTATTTGGTTACTATCTCTTACGTTCAGTTCTGCTAATCGTACTAACTTATCATACAAATACGCCATTAGTGTTAGAGTGCTGTGCTTAATATTTATGAAGCGACGTTACTTCTGCTATTTATTTACTACTAGCAGTATATCATTATGTCTTCTACATGGCTATTGAAATCTAGAACGCTTGGACCATAACGCGCCGCGGTCGTACACTGCCTTATTGTATTTTAATTCTTGTCTGTCTTTGAAATATATATTCTTTTTTTATTATTCTTGTTAGGAATTAAAGGAATTGTAATAATTTAAAAAATATTTGTGGTTTTAATCACTGAAATTTTTTAAACTCTCCGATGTTTAACGATAACTAGTTCCGTAAACTGCTCTACTGTATGTATGAATTTACGTAGTACGAGCAGTAGTCCTGATACGATACTGAAATATTTTTGTGTAATGTTCGAAAATAAAATATTGGTCTCGTAAAAACCGTCTCAGCAACTTTGTAAGATTTAGTACCGCACAAGCGTGAGAATATGAAAGATAAAGTGTGTGTAGTGTAGTCGGCGCTACATTATGCGCGGGCGCCCTTGCAGCGCGCCCTACGTGGCATTGCCAAGCAGTTCATTCATGACGATTTATAACACTCGCCTCATACGTTTACGCGGTTTTTAGCTTTTCGTGGAACCCATACGATGGGTCCTTACAATGATTTACAACCTAGGAAAACGTTCATTTCAGAATTCCACCAAGTTCGCTGACATTATATTAGACTTGAATATAGCCATCAAGAATTTGATTAGCCATTCAAAAGAATTGATAATTATGCTTCCAGCATAAATTATCTGTTGTGATATGCAGCTGTATTCATATGTAATGCAGCCGATACAAAGCTTTCCAATTACAAAGAAATAGATGACTATTTAAAAGAACAGATAGATAAATAAAAGTCATTCATACGGTGTCGACGTGTCTAAAATTCCCGAAAATGGACATACAGAACTAGATGTGCATAATGATATACGACTGTCGACACACATCGAGCTGTGGACTATTCAATTGGTATTTCGCACACGCGGTCATGCGATACTATCTGGAGATTCCGATAACATCTGTGCCCACGGTAAAAAGCTCGCTAAATGGTCATAACAGTCAAATTTGCGAGTTTACACGTTTAAATTTAAGAACCCTGCAGTGAAATATGTGCCGGAAACGTCTGGTCTGGCATTAGTATGTTCGGTGAGGTGCTCTGATTCACGTGGGCCGTGCTGATGTTCCCAACCGCTTGATGTTATCTTGCTCTTGATTTGTCTCCGTCGGCTACTTGAAATATGATTTTGATTTATGTTTATGTTGGATTGTTGAATCAGTTGCTGGGTCGAGCATTGTGTTGGAAGCTCCAGTCTGCAGGTCAGGAAATTAATCTGAGGGTGACTGGTGAAAGTGATCATATCACGTGATAAACACGTGTGAAATGTGCTCATCATCATTACTTATTCAACTCTCATAAATCACCATCCTTTCTTTGCTCGTTACTATCGTTTCATTACTTAGAGCCAATTAGTCAATTTTTTTATGTCATGTAACTTATTTTACATGTTTCAAGTGAAATGTTTTCTTTAGTGAAGAGAGAGAGAGAGCGAAGGATAAGGCAGGAGGAGGAAGAGAAAGAAGAACGAGAGACGAGAAGACAGTAAGCATAAGTGGTCATTGCCGGCCATACACATCTATTACGGCTCTCGAATAGAATTTTATAATTGGGGCAGCGTTAGTTATAGTTTGTCCAGTATGTATAACATTTTAATAAGAATATTGGTTTCAATAGTGGCAATAACTTTTAATTATCATAGTGTTTTTAAGGCTTCTTTAAAAAATGTAAATTTTAAATTCTAACATTTTAAATGATCTAGAACCATTATCATTAATTTTTATTTTTTATTATCAAGTATTGAAAAACCTACATGTAATTTTAACAATAAGTATAATTTACTTTTTAACGTAGAAATATGGAAAAAATTGTTTCCCAAGCAGCTCGGCACTTTTCTGATAGCCAGAGCTCTTAACTTTAAATGCACCGAAACTTACTGTCAAAAAAGAAATTTCTGTTGTTGAATATTTTTTTAATTTATATTGAATCCTTGTTATTAAATTAATTGAATTATTGTTTCGGAAATCAAGTACATGTTTTGGTTGGTTGCGGACAGTGCAGCCGCTGGCCCGTCGGCAGACATTCTGGCTGCGCCGCGGCCGTCAGCGCCGCGATGTCCGATGGCCGATAACGAGTGGAGGCAAGGACCTCCTAAATACCACCGTTAACTTTACCAGCACAGCGCTCGGCTCAGTTTGTTTAGCTTTGTTCTATTACAGGCGTTTAACTTTTTGACAGAAGTTTACTATTAATTGCAGTTTATGAAAGGTATTTTACGGGGTAGCAGGGAGCACCGAGTCCCGAATATCTCTATCCTCACAGACCTCACGTGTACCTCCGTGGTGGTATAATTAAAAAAATATTTGCGTATGTAGGATTTGGAAATGTGGGGCATATTGGGGAAGGCATTTTAAGTGAATTTGCTATAGGTATAATGTAAAATGTTGATACAACTATTTTCATTCTAAAGCAAGCAAATTGGTCATTGCTATTAGACGTGAGGAAGGCAAGCCGAGGACAGGGCGCGATGGCGTACATTGGCGGAGGCCGATGTCCAGCAGCGGACTGAAATAGGCCGGTGATGATGATGATGATTAGACGTAACGTATTAGATCCGAAGTAAATACAGACAATATAATATTTAATATGAACAGACAATACAGATAATAAAAATATCCTTAGTCTAACAGTCGAATCTACGCCCTCTAGTAATATTGTTAAATGCACGTGATACTGGCCGATAACAGCTTTTTAAAATTTTCCGCATTTACAGTGAAAAATAAATAAATAAGAATTTGTATAAGTGGATAACAAAGTCTAAATATATCTACATATCTATAAATTTAAGTAAAATTTCCTAAGACTAAAGCTCATTAATACTATTTGATACGACAAAATCACCTTATTAATTGGTAACATTTTCGAACGTGAAGAATTTTGTTTTCATTGAGTTATTCGTTCCATTCATTTGTATGAGCACATAATTACACTCACAATACTCGTCATCTATTCAAATAAAATCAACGATGTCATACTCATCACAACCACCAGTCAGACAGACACCACAAGCCCATAAAGATGCAAAAAATCTGCCGCCGGACCTTAAAGAGAATTGGAAAAATTAACATGAGAATGCAATGGGGTCACCAGTGAGCCATCGTCTCTGGATATAGAGTGGGTATTGTGATTGTGTCCCACGGGCTATTTTCCAATGCCAGCGCCTCTGACGTCAAAGTCGCACCCTTTCAGGTCTGGCGCTGGCTGCCTATTCAATGCATATCAGCTCGTATCTGACGTCAGGAACGCGCAAATGAACGTAGGTGAGTTATCTACAGACAATGAACAAAAAGCTTAATTGTTATTATATCTTCACGTCAGATATCTTACGATGTGAGCAGAGTGCACCGAGTGCCAAATGTTTTTGTCTCAACGTACCTGACGTGCTTCTTCTACAGTCATATTTGTGACTCTCTTCGTAGATCGGTTTTGACTAACACCGTTTATATCAGTACCTTAATGTTCTTTAACCTATATCGTGTAATTCTCTACAGACAATTTAAGTTTTTGTGATTTGTGTACATTTCTCGACTTTACATTTTTATTTTCAGACTCTCAAAAGTATAGAACAAGAGAGTTTGCCCACTATTAGCTTTATTAAAACAAAAGTCTTATAACTATTTATTACCTCAGAACGCGCCAGGGTCAAAGATATTGTTCAAAAATATAGTGTAAGAATGGTATATAATACATACATATATCTAAATAGTAGAAGCCTTCTACCGCTTCCTGGATAAGCAGAATTACTTGAGTTGCTTTTAAACGTTTTGGGTGTTTGGACACAGAAGCGAGAGTGTAGGTTGAGTGTTTTAGATAAAATTTTTGTACATTAAATTTCACTCGTGTAGGATACCGTACCAATAATATTTTGTTGTTTTTTATATTATTTTCCATAGTCCTTGTATCTTGTACACTGGCGGCAAATAAATAGAAATTTGGAAAAAAAGTCAACTTTTTGTAGGATTAACTGCTCTATGTGAGACAGATTGGACATTTTCCTGTTCTTTGTGTTGTCCTGTTCTGGAAATTAGCATTTACACGATGTGAGTACACTCGTACGTGCCTAAGTTCACGATCGATGTTATTATTTACAACTTTTTGATCAGTTACAATAAAGCAAACTCCATTGTTTATTTTCCTGTTTAATAGATCGACCTGGTACATATGTGGATTTGTTCGATCGTGTTCGTTTATTTTTTTACTTACCGATATAACTTCTGTTCTATTATGTAACATTGCTCTGGTTTTGTCTAGTGTTCTGTCACTGTTTTGTTTATCTTCTACTTATTGTTCTATGAAGTTATATAATAAAAGAAGTTGTCTGGCTGACTAACCAACACAGTTGGGATCATTCAGTTCAGGAGCATGAGGTTTTGCATTAAGGTTCTTTATATGACATTAGTGAGGATTTATGAAAATTCATTCATTAAGTTGATTGCCGTTGTTTGAGTGATTGCAAGTGCGACTGCGAGAGGTCGCAGTCGCACTTGCAATCACTTGTCCTGGGTTCAATTTCCGGGTCGGGTACTATTGAATCTAGAATAGATTTCCTAGTTTTTTGTTTTAAAGTAAACTTTAAGACTAAGAAAGTTAGCATTAAAGTTATTTCTTTAAAGATAAGATCATTATGAGAACAGAGAAAATTAGTACCTAAGTTTTAGCTTAGTGTATCACTAAACATGTTAAAAATCATTACCTCAGCCTTACCTTAGTATATCAATAAACATGTTAAAAATCATTACCTTAGCCTTTAACTCTTCTTTTCTTCTTCTCTTCTCTTCATTTTCCTCATCTCCCCAGCTATTCACTATCTGTCTATATGTAACAATAAATTATGTGCACCTACCGACCTGTGATCGTTTCGTGATCTTTTATATCTTCTTTCAAAAGGTTGTCTGGAAGAGATCGCTAGTTAGCGATAAGGCCGCCTTTTGCACATATTTAGTTTTAAGTTTTCTTTTTTTTTAATATATTTTTTATAGTGTGCTTAAAGGATGTTATTATTATTATTATTAAAATACATTTTATAAACAAATTGCAAGCAACACAGCAATATTACCACAACAAAATATTACCGAGATTATATCACCCGTTTTCCGCGACTTAATGAATTGCAAATCTTATTATTAAGACCGTGTCTTTGTAAAAGACAGTACTTGATTAATTTACTTGTAAGAATTTAATTGGATCTTCCAACGAGGTTACTTTTTATAAAATTTTTAATAAATCTTTTCGATTTTATGGGTGAGAGGTTCCTTTACGCTTCAGATATTCCTTCTGATTATAATATATGTAGAATTATGATGAGCGTATCTTATTTAAAGTAACATAACTCAGTTTAATGACACGCAACTATTTTTTAAATTAGTACAATGTTAATTAACATTGTTATCATGTATCGTCATGTTAAAACATTAAGACCGCTTTCACACTCGACGGGTCATTTCGGAACAGTGCGGTGTCTAATTTAGCTGCGACAAACAATCCCATAACATTTGCATGGAAAAATTTTATGCAATGAATATGAAACGGTTGGGGCACTCGGATCCATATAGAGTGTCTAATCACAATGGTAATTACAAGGTTATATGAATAATATGATAATTGATTGCAACTTTTATGGCACTTATCTTCATGGACAATAGCTTGGCTGAAAATATTACGTTTTAATTCTCGTCACGGGAAATCCCACACGAACTACTTATGGCTGGCTTTTTGTTGCAGTGGTTAGTGACCCTGACTGCTGCGTCAGAAATTGTAGATTCCCGCCCACACTAAATCCATTCCATAACAAGTATTTGTTCTATGTCTGTATAAGTATATATATATATATATATATATATATGTGTGTGTGTGTGTGTGTGTGTGTGTGTGTGTGTGTGTGTGTGTGTGTG
>DWJK01005196.1:0-11337 GCA_018248815.1 Croniades pieria auraria
GGTGCTACTAGATTTTTCTAATTTAGAATTTCTAGTAGTGCCTCAGAGTCTAAAATATATGCTAGGTGTATGGCAATAGGCTCACCACCTATTCCATAGTACTTAATCGTAACTGGTGAAACGTGGGAGTGTACTACACTAATTTGCCTACCCCTTCGGGGATTACAGGCGTGATGTTACGTCTTAATTATGATTTATAGGTGTTCAGATGTGAAGTATACATTGCGTCCTTTATGACCAAATAAGGCACTCGGAACATTACTCTATGATGCTCTACATGGTACAGAAGACTCGAAGGAGCCACAATCCTCTGCAATGAGGGAACGAATCACTAAGAAGATGAAACACCATATGGCATATTGGAATGCTAAGCGATAAAAACACATGTGTACCAGTAGAATCGAACTTACACACCTACACCTACCTACAGTTTTCGTCAACACCGCATTAGCATTAGGTGTCGTATATACATGTGACGTTAACCAGTAATGAATGGATTTAAGACAATCAATATATTATTTATTTATACTTGTTGCACCCTTCATATTTTTCTTAAATCGCCACGCCAGGTCCTTACTCGGCAGGCAGACAGCACACAGTGCACTATATTCTATCCTTAGACTCGACTTCATAAACACACTTCATGACAACTTCAAATGTTAATGTCAAAGTATTAACAGCTTATCCGTATAAAAGAAATAGAAGAACCAAAAGCTAAACTCATTACTACAACTGACGTAAGTACTTGACCTAGTAGTAGTACTAAGTAGTAGTAGTACTAAGTAGTAGTAGTACTAAATAGTAGTAGTACGAAGTAGTAGTAGTACGAAGTAGTAGTAGTACGAAGTAGTAGTAGTACTAAGTAGTAGTAGTACTAAGTAGTAGTAGTACTAAGTAGTAGTAGTACTAAGTAGTAGTAGTACTAAGTAGTAGTAAATACCTATAATCTACTTTATAATACGTGAATATCGATATCAATGAGGACGTATTGTATTTATAATAGTTATAATAAATCGCCCGCCATTTTCTGGAAACATCACACGTGGTCACCGCCATTTTATAACGATTAGTGCGGAGCTATTAAATAAACTCATGTGTAATTTTAGACAACTACTCATATGTAGCTATGTCTATATGTCACTGCTACAGTCCAGTGAATTTAAACTTCAGATTCATTCGTTCATTCATTACATTTAATCGATGGCTGATGTTCGATGCAAAGGTCTTTTGCGTTAAATAATTTCATCTAAAATAAAATTGAAGACGCGAAAATTGACGCGATAAAAATTTGATATGAAAATTATATTACGTTAGATATTTTTTACTTGCCTTATTTGGACATATTAAAAAATATTTTAATCCAAACCACATTTGAAACCATTCGGTCTTTTTTTTCTCTAAATATTTTAAAGCAAAAGAGCATTTCGTTAAACATAAAGGTACACGTAACATTATTCAGCCAATCTTCAGTTTATATGTCTATATAATACCTAGGTATATAAGTATATAATTAGCTAATGCAAACAAAATAAAACATCATGAAAACGTAAATTTTATTTTAGCCTGTGCCGTCCTGATTTATGTAGATTTTCCCATTAAAAATAATTAGCTATATTTATGTCTCAGTTTTATGACGTAATGAAGCCATTACAAGAATATTTCAGAGAACTCCTTTGATGGACTCAAAGGAAATCTGCAGCACTGAACAAATAAACAAATATATAAAATAGTTACCTATTTCTATCGCATATTCTTAGAACCTCCACTAAATACATAACATTTTTGACATTTCAGTAATTATTCAGTAATGTACACAGTGCAAATATAATTTATATTTAATTGGTTCCAACGTTCATTGGATACATGTGTGTCACATATACATGTATGTTACACGTACGCGATATATTTATGTCACATGAACGTGGCATATGTATGTCATATCTATCATACCTCGCGGAGAAATAAATATACAACGTAAAAAACTATAATCTTTAATTTTTAGTTACCTATCATGTAGGCTATCAGTTGTATGGACTGATAAAAGCGTTCGTTTACTGTATTTTCCTAAACAATATCCGACTTATCGCTTCAATAAAAATAACTGTATCAGAAATGTACTGGAATTGATTTTCTTCACTTAATTGAACGCACGTGATCTCAGCATTATATTGCGTTCGTAGTTAAAGGAAAACACCTCGGCACTTTAAAGTCTGTTACGTAATGGTGCCCATGTGCTAGCATTGTTTCTTGCGAACCGTATTAACGATAGGAAAATGCAGAATAGCTAAGACTTATATTACAACAATAGATCGAGCTAAGCATGCTTAACAGGCTGAGAAATTTAAGAACCAAATACATTTTCCTTCATCATCAGGATTATCACGATCAATGCTTTTATAGTTCCACTGTTGGACACGGGTATTTTATTTGAATGAAACCATCGTTAACCAATTTGTAATATTTGTCTTGCAGGTAAGGCCTGCCAGTTACCTGCAAAGACGCTTTTGGTAGTCTCGAGCCTCACACAAGTGGACACGTTTAAGAAGAAGAATATTTTACTGCACTCGCCATTGTCATTTTGTATGTTACCAATGTATTTATGCCTTGTCTTAAGATGTAAGCCTCTCAATTTTCCGGTTAGTTAATTGAATGAAACAAAAATATTAATTTATACTAAGTTACAACCTCGTAAAATAAAACTGCATAGCCATTTTGTTTACGTTACACGAGAATAATAAAACGAGTTTTTAGATAAACAGAGTATTACCCAACATCAATCGTAAAAACCGCATCATTAATATACAAATATCGTCGTGTCAAGAAAGAGATAGTATACGTCACCCGAAAAAAACACCCTGTTTTACTGGGACTAAATTACTAAATTGGAATATTTTGCGGCTATCATATTAGAAACTGGACAACAAGGTTTACGGGCAACACTGACTCGGAGGTGGAGTATTACTTTCATTCTTATAATTGAGGATCATTTTCTCGCAATAAACTTTCGTAACTTGATCGATGATGTTACTCATTTAGCACTTGCTTGAACTTTGAAACGACTGACAAGGTCAAGTAATAATAAAAAGCATCAGCATTTTTGTTGCTATCATATTCAGCAGTTTCGTTGCTAAGTCATATTCAGCAGTTTCGTTGCTAAGTCATATTCAGCAGTTTATTTGCTAAGTCATATTCAACAGTTAAATTGCTGTCATAAAGCTTTTTGTTGCTAAGAGATCATATATTTTGCCAACTGTGTATACAGCAAGTGCATATACACTATAACAATCCTATGGTTCTTTATTTGCCTATATTATTTTATTAAAACTATGGAAGACTTCAAAGATATAGCATATTTATTTGATTTTGATAATTCTTTCAAGATTAATTTTGACTTCAATAAACTTTTGCAAAGTGATACGGGCAGAAATAAGCATTTAATTCACGGCATAGCCACTTTTTTTTTATCGTTCTAACCTGCAATTTCTAGGACACCGTTTCAAAGATCAAAAAATCTAAAAAAGAAAATCGTTTTCAAAATATTCATTAGTACTGCATTTCATTAAATGACTAATGAAAAGTGTCATATGGAAAAGTTTTTATAATCGGACCACCAACGAAATACCAAACAAATAATCTGAGACAGATAGTACCGTGAACTTAAAAGTAAACGCCCTGACTATATCTTAATGCTTCATTAAAAATGTAGTCAAGTGTTATCATGGAATAACAAAGCAATTATTAACGTCTCGATCACGTGGCACTGCTTGCGGTACAAAACTGATCTCTCTGTACTTGTGGAGTATTTAATTGATTTGCACTCGCAGGTACTCCGTATATAGTGTTTTCTTATAAACTGTTTCTGTATTGATAGAAACGCATAATCGGTTAATCAAAGTGCTTAGCGAATACTGATTTTTCCTTTTCGCAATATACATAAGATAAATTTTTCACTTAATGCTTGGGGAAAACCTAATTTCATTAACATTGTTCAGTATATTTACGCTTTTTTTCCGTCCATGTATCAACCCTTCGAGGAAAGGGATTATGTTATCTAAAATTTCTCCTGGTTGAGAGAGAAAGAAGGGGCACTGTTACGCTGGCTTTTTTATTTATAAAAACGCTCTTTTTCTAACACCGTATGTTTCAGATCAGAATAACCATGAACCAAATCCGATGATGAGTCATAAGTTTAATTATCACGAAAAAAACTTGATTTTATCAAGAACCTCTTTCTGATCGGCGTTTATGAGAACAATTACTGATGCGAGAGAACCACGATTAAATCCAAACGACCGTGATTTTATGACTTTGAGGATTTGCAGAGTCAACAAACATATTGTCTTAATTTATACGATCAGTTGAACGCAAACGATCAAAGAATTGGGATCTATTGTTGCAGCATGACAGACACATCCTTGTCACGCTAGACCCGTGTGGGCTCCAATCACAATCTTGTAGGTAATATCTATTTTTAATCGTTGCTATATTACATGGAGACAACAGAGACTGGTTAGTAATGAAGA
The DNA here is from genome assembly GCA_018248815.1 of Croniades pieria auraria. Lineage (NCBI taxonomy): Eukaryota > Metazoa > Arthropoda > Insecta > Lepidoptera > Hesperiidae > Croniades > Croniades pieria. The sequence continues at coordinate 4,524 of DWJK01005196.1, forward strand.
CTCGTAATTTTAAATTGTTTAATCGTTTGTCGACAGCAGCTCTGGAACCAAATGTAACAGTTGAACAAAGAAATATATTTTTCACGAGACGAACAACAGCATAGCTATAAACTAACATTTCATTAACAACTGTTGTGCCTGCTTCGAGTATTATTGTGTCTCTACATAAATTTTTACCATCTCAATATGGGAGGAGACTCATATTCCAACAGTGGAATGTTAAAGGGTCGATTAAAAAAAAAAAAAAAAAAATAAAAAAAAAAAAAAAAAAAAAATTTTTCTACGTTTGATTTTGCCTTATTTATAAAGTTTATGAATCTAGTAATTACCAGTATTTTTACGAATCTATTATAAACATTTGCAGATTATGAAACATCTTGAATCGAATTTTTTGAGACATAATTATCAATCATATTTTAATCAGTCTTTATATTTCAAACACATTAAGAGAACGTATTCGTCAAACATCGTCAGACAAGTTGCCGTTTGAATCGATTATTTACTTACGAATCTGTCTAAAGCCTGTAGTCTCTACAGCCTATAGATATATAATATTACCATTCAGTTTCGAAAACAATTCAGTTAGCTCCATCTCAAAAATGCGTAGCTCCCGTAAAAGTTAGAAATAAACATGTTAACGTTCTAACCAATTACGTCACAAACAGTGTCGTGAAGTACTTTTGGGGTCGTTACATTACAAATAGCACTCTCGTAGTCTTGGTATAAGAAGTGGATTAGAAAATTATATATCCGAGGATTATTGAAACAAAATCGAAGGGTTTTTGACTAACATTTAGAGGTAATGTTTGTACCTAAGATACAAGTCATCTTGCCACATGACTGACGTACGTTTGTGGCTACAAGCGTGGCAAGTGTTATTAAATGTACGATTATCAACGATTGACGGTTTGAAACAATAGGGCCATGATGATAACCAATGGCCTTGTGGCGTTTGCCACCCAACTACTAAAATATACCAACAGACATGACGGCTAAGTAAAACAAATATTTCTATGACGCAACTCAATGCTGTTGTTTCCAAGAGCAGTGTAAATTGAGTGGGAACATCCAAATAGTGTTGTGTTGTGAACCAATCAATCGCTTGCATATATTATATCACTTATTCATAATATAAATTATGGTGTATCTTGTTAACATACTCGTACATGTGAATATTTCGCATATTTTGCGGCTGTATTTTTCGATTTTAACTCATATCTTTAAAAACATAATTCTAAGCAAAACATCGCATGTCCTGTATGAGAAGAAAAACGGGCAGGTGTATACCGAAAAATTCCACTTGAAACTCTTAAGAACTGGTTGAGTGTCGTGATCCTTGGAAGACAGTAGTGCCTCCAAAGTGTTTACTCTGTTAAAGAAAGATTTTACTCTGTTAAAGGAAGATTTGAATGGTTCTTTCCAAAATGTTTGAGGAATACATGTATATGAGGAATTTGTACGAGTTTTGTAGTGCAAATGGTAATGGCAATAGATTTCTGTACGTACATATACGTAGCAGTCACTTGTTTAAATTATCGATTTTAAAAATCGATTTTCTTAAGAAAAATCTGTAATATCACGAATAATACTAATGAAAGGTTGCAGCAATTAAATCGATTTAGCACAACTAATCTGGTGTATACAACTTAGGTAATATATTTACCAGTTATCGAGGTTCATATTTGCAATGGTGATAAGCTAAGCATTTAAAAATTCCTCACATGTGCATGTCATACTTAAATATTTTTCTAATTTAAATTCTTACTTTACATTTATAATCTACATGTTCAAGGAATGTCTAACTGAATTTTTATGTAGCAGTCGAAGATAATTCTTTCTTTACCCACAGCACGGTCAATGGAAAGTTCGAGAAACTGTAGAATATTATAGAGTTTAAAACTGTTTCTACGCTTCTATGCCTATAAATGATCGCATAATAGCAACGATTTGTTTCAATTACAATTACACTTACATTACTGTCATTTCAACGGAAAACACTATTATTAGGTAACGAGCTATCATCTAACCTACAGTCATAGTAGTTATATTTCGTTTGACAGTAACATGTTATGTGAAATTAAACTTTAGCACTTGGGAATAAAGTTCAAAGTGCGATTGTTGCGGTTTGTTCATCAGTTTTTGTCGGAAACTGAAAATTTTAAATGTACCTATTTTAAATAATATAGGTACTGTGACCTATTTTTTCCCTTGTACATTTTGGTCCTCAACAACAGGAAACATTGTTTGTCTTTGTTATTAGTTTCTTGATAAGAACAAGAGAAGAGAAGCCGAGGACAGAGGAGGAGGAGGCCTATGTCCAGCAGTGGACTGAGATAGGCTGATGACGATGACGATTAGTTTCTTGACGAGTGGTCGCGATAAAACGACGTTCCTGAGCGATCTCTCCTTTATTACAGAACATATTTCGTTGTTTACTCGCTGTCTAAGCTTTGATCTAATCTTTATCATGTGTCCCTATGTTATCGCAGATGAATCACGATGTGGCCACTCTACGCCGCCAGTATAAACCAACGCGTTTAGTAACATCTGCCACACGTGTCGCAATAAAAGGTTTAAGAAATTATTACTATTAACGGTGGAAACCGGTAACGGTGGATCTAATGAAATAAGTCAGTAATCCGATATCCTAAAACGTTCAGTATAAAATAAACTTTTACAGACATTTTTTTTCGATCATGATCACGTAGATCATGATCTAGGTCATGTGACTGTACAACTGACACATGAACTAGATCATGATCTATCTTTTTCACTTTGCTATTGAACATATAATTTTTCCCAGCCTCCTCATTCTGAGTAGGCTAAAAATTATGTTCTCCAAAGCTGAATTTTCCTTATGACGTTTTTCTTCACTCTTATAGCAAAAGATTCTTCGTTCGGAAATAGATTCATAAAGACAGATGATTTAAGAATTCGAATCCCTCTTCGCTCGAGTAGGCGCTAAAATTCTACATAACTATGATATATCATCTGTAGGTACAAACAGACGTTACATTCTTACAATGAAATATATGTAGAAACGTCTTTATCACACGATATAATTATTTAACTTTAGTTATAATATGATAAGAACTCACACAGTTATCATATACCTTATCATTATTTTCGAATATATAGGTACCAACAAATTATATTTATCATTTGCGCGTGTCTAAGGCTACCGCTTTATGTGCGTTATTGACCCATTAAACGCGCTATGTGTACGAAGCCAACATTTTTCATGATGTCTTTTTACAACATCATTATTATTACATAATATATTAAAACCGTACCGGTGAACCCGCACTTCCATTCTGTAAGAATAAAGGAACTCTTTGTCTATCCTGTAAGGAACCGGGCATGACTTGGACCTTGGACCTTATAAGGACTAATCGTTAAATCAATAAAGAACGGGATTAGCATGGAAAATTTTCAACATTTTGCATTTACGAAGTTACTTGCATATTATGTATAAAATGTCAAGGATATATTTCGTTATAATTAACATTTTATGCTGCCAAAGTTTTTTTTTATATTTTTACAAAATAATAAAATAAATACTAAAACATAAATTATAGTTATCATATATGTATTATAATATACATTACATTTAATTATTAGTCATTGGTAAATTTCATTGCAGGAACTGACTGTGAATAAAAAAGTAACTATAAGTTAAATAAATAGTATACTTATACGTAGAATTTCTAACTTTTGAATATTAAAAAAACAACAGTGCACAAACGCTAAACGAGCACAAATGACAGAATATGCATGTCAATGAAAGGTAAGTCGTAATCCTTGCCCTGATTTTCAGTTTTAGTGAGTTTTTTATCTTTAACGTACTTATAGAAACTGGAAATGTATAAATATAAAAAATAATAAATCTTCGCGTTTTTAGTTGCATTTTAACGTATTATCCTAAAAACTACCGGGCGGGTATTCTGACGATAAAATTTCTGCATCGCGTGCCGTATTTGCATCACAATAGATAAAATATATGAATATATTATTATAACATGCATTTATGTATAGTATGGACGGTATAAACTTCAGTATGCATATATCTACGATATATAAATTAAATGTATATTTACCTTTGACATTAAGCATAACACTTAACCTTAATTCATTGTCAGATATGATTATAGAGTTCTATTACTATGAAGATAAAAATTATTAGTTTTCTTATACTACTGAAATATTTAAATACGCTTAGAACGTGAGATTGAAATAGGTAATTCTAGAACTAAGGAATTTAAACAAAATGTTTTGCCATTATTTTGCCTTAATCTAGAATTACAGTCATATCTCATCATTGTAAAGGTTGTTAAAATTGTAGCTGAAATAGACTAATATACGAGACAGGCGTAGAATGATTTCGTTAGAATTTTGAGGTTAGTTTACGTCATTTTGTGATGAATAAGTACTACGTAATATACAAACATTCATTCTACCTAAATAGAAGTGAAGTACAAGTTTATAATCAGAATCACTCACCTTCATATATGGACCTATCATAAAGATCGTTTTGTGAACGTTTCGCGAAATAAAATTTCACGAAACCAGACAGTTAATATAAAACGTTATCTCCGCACAGGCAACTCAAGTCTCACAACAACAGATTATCACAGATTTTTATTGACGAAAATCGTATACGAGCCGCAATGTTATTAGTACGCTTTCACAGTTTAACACATGTTCCAGTGTATAGATAAACACGTAGCGGAAATGACTAAATGAACAATTCATTTATTTCATTTTAGGCATATTTAAAATTCGAATACTATAATTGTTGGAATGGAACGTTACTTTGAAGTTTGAAATTCGCGAGTTTTAAATAGCGGCGGGAATTATTTGCGTGCGCGAGACGCGAGCGTACCCTGTCCGTGTCCGAACAGTGACTGGCTGATTGCTGTTAAAATCCTACACTTGTATATTCGCAGCCGTTAAAAATTAAATACGTAGAGGTGTAATGATCGAGGACCCGTGGCGCATTTAAGGGGAACTCTTATCTAACGTGCACATCGACTATGGGTTCTGGCTAAATGACGACATTATTACTAACCTCTTTTTTTTAAAGCGTCACATTTAGGTTACAAATGAATACGTATAGGACGCGCGGGAAAAGCACATTTTTTCAGTTTGATACACAAACTGCGCCATTATTCACAATAACATTACTAGCATAAAATATCTTATATTTTCTTTACGAATATTTTCTTACAAACGAGCGACTACATATATAGTACGTGATGGTAACTGGTCACTTACTGGTCCAGCATACTAGGTAGAAGAGCACTAAAGTTCTGTTTTTCAGTGTGTTTGTGTGTTTTCCATCCATAGTAGAGTACACGTATGTTCAACCTGAATATCTATTAAAATTTGCTTAAGCGTAAACCTGAAGTTTCTTTAACCCTAGCTCGAAACTAGATCGACACTGGTCTTATCGACATTATATGGCTTTTTTTAAGACGTAAGCTTACTGTAGTATTTATATACGGTAACATAACTAACCATGGTATAAGAAACTAACTAGAACATCATTCTGAATAGTAAATATATTTTTAGGACTTTGGAATTTCCAACAATATTTTTAATTAATTAAACAATTTCAGAAGACCCAGCAAATATTTGAATTTTTGGGTAATCATTCAAACTTTGTCAGTAAATGAAACTTTTTCCAACAAACAAAATTATTTAAGAAACGACATACTTGTTCTTACTGAGAATTCGAATATACCAGATGTTTCTTATAAACGTCTTCAAGAATAATTGAATGAAACAGAATTCTACGTAGAAAGAACACATTTTACATTCAATTTTAATTTCCAGGCTAACGTGTATTATTAATAGGGTCGCTTCCTTCTTTCTTTAACGGGGTTATAATAAAGATTTTCCAAAGAAATTTAGTAAGCATTTAAAAAAAGAACACGAATAAATATATCTCACATTGCAGTTATTTAAAATAGGGCCATCTTATATGTCCACATTATGAGAAATCCATATTTGTCAGTTTTCAAATTACACTTTTTAACTAAAAAAGATTATTTGATGCGTATAATGTTAGATAGTGTATTGATAAATAAACAAAGGGTCGCGCAATCAAGACTTAAGCGTTTAAAAGCTTAAATCATGAGTTATAATTATTCGAAAGAAAAGTTTAAACCAACCGTTTCATCTGAGAGTTAAACTAATTTTGTTTGAAGGAATTTTTATTATCATCACTCCACGTCCCGTACGATATAGGCAAAAAGTAATTACTGCGCAAATAAACGTAATTCTTTATCAAACAAAACTCAAGTAATTTAAAATTTTTTTAATTTTAGCTTTAAGCATATTTTGTTGATAGTAAAATACAAACAGCGCAGCACAACTTAGTCTTTCTTTGCACTTAATTGCAGAGTCGAGAAGATAATAATGAAATCCGCGATGAGTAAAATGTTTACATTATATTGACAATAAATTAATGACGCATTCCACAGACAATATGTACTTATATACGGTATTTCCACATATTGTTATAATAATTTTAATTTACTTGTGATTTGTCACAGTTTATACGATTTATAACGAAGTCTTGTGCATATGTTTTATCCACATATATAATAAAACTGTAGAGTTGTTTCTGTACAGTACATTTCTCCGTATAATGTTATTTTAATACTTGTTGTCACGTTATTGTTCGTTTGTCTATCTGTTACAATGTCATACATAGACCATTTGAGTGATTTGAATTTTTTTTTTTTTTTTTTTATCGACCCATTAGCATTCCACTGTTGGAATATGAGTCTCCTCCCATATTGAGAGGGTT
>DWJK01005197.1:0-11336 GCA_018248815.1 Croniades pieria auraria
TAATTAAAAAAAAAAAAAAAAAAAAAAAAAAAAAAAAAAAAAAATATCACCATAAACCCATGATTTTGGACAGTGTAAGTTAAATTTTATTTTCCGCACTGTAGTGTTCATCTGGAAATGAATAAATGAATAATTATGAACATGATGCAAATGACTGACGTGATTAAATATGTAAAGCGTTCCTACATGTTTTCATGGAGAAACTTCAGGAGAAATTTCATACATACATATGTACATGTACCTGTATCATGTCAGGTGTCATGTACACACACATGTTAGTACATCGCGACCCTATTATCCAGGCTCCGTGGAAAATATGACTGGCTTCCGGATCCGGTAAAATTATTTAAATGTTTAAAATAACAATTTCCACCAATAGCCATGTGACTGTTGATGGGCCAAATCTATTTAAAAATTATGAACTTCTTTGGGATCTGTGACAACAGAGTACAGTTACTTTGGATTCATATCATTTGGGGGCAAATCTTTAACCAGAGTTAGTTAAAGATATGCCTGTATACATAAATGCTGCTCGGTAGTTTCTAAATGGTATCAATGAGAACCAATGAATTCAAAACAAATGAAATGATACAAGTTTAGTTCACATTCATTTTATCTTTAGACGCATACAGAACAAGATGCGAGCTTTATAGATACAATAAAACGGCATTGTATATCTCTCGTTTCAATTTGATCGAAAGACATACCAAATTACTTAAAGCCATTTTCTTATATAAGTGCAATTTAAACATATCCAAGTACGCTCAACTGGACAATCTTCTGTCTAAAATTTCTTAACTATAGATTGAGCAATGAATGTAATAAATGCTGTCAGGACAAATTATAATTCGGCCAGAAATCATACTGATTTTCACTTTATAAAAATGAGACAGCTACATACTTCTGTGCGAAACAGACAGATCAAAGAGGATTTTTTTTACCCAGCACGCGGCTCTCAACGGAGACCCAACTTCGCTGGTTGCAACCGCCACCTATAATAAAGACTTTAATGGTTACGTTTAATAATGCAAACATTACCTAATTCTAACGACGATTTACGGGCCTGCAAGATAGTGGTTGTGTTATTTAGATATCGTGTCTACACGTACGCAGGACTACGCCTGCGGCTCTATCCGCATATACCTCATTATCCCACGGGATTTGCGAATTTAATGGTTATCTTCGTCATAAAAGTATCTAACCCGTATCTACTCTTCCTCTTCAAAAAGGGTCAAATTTACATACAAATTTTCATACCCAATTTTAACCCTCACGATTTGAATTTTCAAAGCCTACGTAATAAAATTTTATACATACTACTAATACAAATAATGTAAATCCTAGTATATTTCTAAATGTGAATCGTTACAGCAAGTGTCTCTGGAGTTCAACTAAAACATGTATTAGATGAGCTCCAGAAAAAGGTTTAACGTTTTTTCCTTAAATTTTAGAGTAGCAATGGTGACAGCTATAAATTTTTTACCTAAGAATCAAAATACTAATTAATATCTGAATTATTTCAGGCGAAGAAATAAACTTAGGATTGTCAGTGTTATTACCAAAACACCTGCTGAACGTTAATACATTTATAAAATTTTTAAAAATCTGTACAAATAAGTTATACTTATGTACGTCACGTCATTCACGTGTTTTAATCCAAAACATGTCTTATCTTCATGCCATAGTTACTTGGACAACAAAACACTTGTGTATCTTAAGTATAATCTAATATACTTATGTCTTATATCCCGTTTACTTTTACTAAAGATTATCAACAACATGCGTATCTTAATTCATCTCAAGTAAACAGGTGTACTTATCTTATTACCAAAAAACGAAACACACAAGAATGATGCGAAAGATTTTAAGCACTACACTTCAAAACAATTACGTGAGCTTTTCATAAGGTGAACATTTTGTGCTTATAATGCGTGCCGTTTGTGTGGTTGAAGCTCGTTTGTGAACCTAACTTCATATTTGAATTTTAATTGCGTCTGTTTAGCTCATTTGCTATTTGTATTACGGTAATAAAAGGTGTACTGTGTATGTACAATATCAAACGAACAACACTCACACGCGCACACACAGGCACACATAAACGCACACATACACGCACCCATGCACGCACACACATACACACACACCCATGCATACAAGTACACATACACGCACACATACATAAATAAAATTAAATAAAATAAAAATAAAAAATACACGCGCAAACACAATTTGCTGTTGATACAAAAGTATACTAGACAAATATTCATGATTAAAAACAAGGTGTGAATATAATACTAACTACATATTTTACAATGTTTGACGTTATATCCTAAAGCACAATTTACTTTCCATATACAGCGTCTGTGCTTTGAGATACATATAACCTATGATTCTTTTAAGCAAAGGTGAATAGGCATTTTCTAGGCATACGTGTTTCAGCTTAATACGAAACTACACATTCCAACAGGCGGGATCGCGGCCAAACGCTAGCCTATCATATGCCAAAAAAAAACTACTAACACGTAACATCATGCCTGTAAACCCCGAAGGAATAGGCAGATAACTGTAGTACACTCTCACGTTTCCCCCATTAGGTTTAAATCACATGGAATAGGTGGTGAGTGTGCATAAAACGGGTATAGATCTGTATCTATACCCGGATCGAAGTCTGAAGTCCGAGTCACTACTAGAAAGTCTAAATTAGAAAAATCCAATAGTACCCAAACCGGGATTTGAACACAGGACCTCCCGATCGGCAGTCGCGCTTGTATATGCTCGATCAACGAGGCAGAGACAAAACTACCGAAAAAACAATATTGGCTCGATAAATTGGATTTACGTCAAAAATATATACAATTCCAGAACATTTATCACATTATTGCGACAAGCCAAGTGTTAATGAACAAGCCTTATTTATTATTGACGCCTTATGTTTTCCACTCAATTTCCCAGTCAAATTAAAGCCGGTAGATTTATTGGCCGGGAAAATGTTTGTCGTTCGGAGTGAGCCAAGAGATTGGGAGAACACAGGCATTGAATTTTGAAGATACCAGTTTGCCAGCAGACTATTGACGTTCGACTATTACTAAAATTATTAAAACTGTTCGCAGCTTGATCGCCGTGAAATGTTAAGGAATTTGATGTCTAGATGTTAACATTAAGTAACATTACAAGGCGATTAACGGTGTAATTGAATAAAAATGGCATTATTTCCGATTGAACGCCACATATTTGACATTTTGTGTCATTTATTGAGGGTAGCAATCAAAGCTACTTCGACAAAAAACAGTGTACCACACTCTCCTGCCTACCTCTTCGTGGATTACAGACGTGATGTTACGTTTTTTAGACAAAAAATATCCTAATACATACTTAGACCAAAATATATTCAAAGTATTTTTGTGTGGTAGCTGTGGTGTCCCTCAAGCATCGACTTCATTCTGTTATAAAACGATCCGTCTCCGATCAGCCCGAGAGCAACCGTCACTCAATTGCCCGATGCGCATTCAAAATACCCTATAAACACGATTATTTATGTATGTATCGGCTTACTCACAGACGTTTTCGGGATGGTCCGACCAGTTTTGGACCCGTAGGTAGGTTCTTCGACATGAGCTCCCGCCGATCGCCGCTCGGCGAAGACTCTATAAATATCTATTTATTTACCCAATGCGAATTCCATAACTCCCGTTACAATGTAGTTTCTAAATATTACATTATTGTAATATTTAGAAACTTATACTATTCGCTTTAAGGGTAAAGACGAATTCCAGGAATGTGGCACGCTCCAGTGTTCTCCACAACGTTCCCTTAGACCAAGTTTGCCGCAGCACTTGTCGGGTGAGGTCGACTAAAACATTAATCTTTTTCGTTTTGAAGGTCGTATCGTCTTCGATAGCAAATGAACCTAAAGATCCTGTTTTTTTACTTTTTATATACTAAAACAGAATAGTCGTAGGATGTGACCAAAACCTTAATATTATACAACGGGTATGTAGAATGAATAATAATAAATAAGCAGTTTTAAAATTTTTCTAATATTACATAACGTAACATCATAGCTGTATTTCCCTGAAGTGGTAGATAGAGGCGTGTATTCAAATTCAAATTGTTTTATTCATTATAAGGTATATACATACACTCAATGAAGGTCATGTCTAGTCATTGTACTGTACTTCGGCTTTGTGCGCCCCTCAGGCCATAGTAGACCGGGAGAAAAAAGCCGGAGAAAAAAAACTCCTACTCCTACTTTCCCAAGTTATGTTATTTGCCCAATATAATAGGGAAAAAATATACGAAATATGGAAATCATTATCGCTTAATGGTGTCTCTCAAATAAAAGGTACGTCAAATCTTTCTTGAGCAGGTAAAGGTGACGATCGGCTCTCCCTGTACCATCTATCATATTCAGATTGACAGGCACATATGTTTTCTGAATTGAGCAGTCTCTCAACGCTGCCTATTGATTTTTCTCTCCAAATATTTTTTTTCATTTTTGTAATATATATGTACTATGAATGTCAAATGAACAGGTTATAAGATGTACGTTCTAGGAAATGTGGAGTAGATGGCGTTTTCGAAAAGTTTCTAATGTGTAGAATTAACATATCCATCCAGAGAGTTAGAGTTTTTGCTTCATCAAAATAAATAATTTATGAAAATCACAATTGTTATATTCACATTCAATTTCAATTAATTTGAATTTGCTATAGAAATTTTAATTTTTTGAAGTTCCTAATAGTAAATATCTATTAAAGATGCCCTTTAAGCCTTTCATTTTAATTATAAACAGTTATGTTACTGACGTTTCCGTCCACAAATCTACTTAGAAGCAGTCAAATAACCCATTTCAAAGTTACCCAGGTACGAGGAGAACGCCAAAGTACGTAGCCCATTGTATTGATCCTTTGCCTTACCTGATGTGAAAAATTCACAACGAACGTATAATCTTCCAAAGCATTACAAGGAATTAAAAAGCAAATTTTATCTCTTGATACGAGCACTTGTTGATATTACGAGCGAAATACTTCCAACCCTATTTCTGACCGACTTAACGGCAGAAGACCTGGATTCCATAGCGCAGATTCGATACGGGTTTGTCTAGTCTAAAGACTTTATCGTTACAAACTCGGCAGAGACCTCGAAGACCTGAAATACTAAGCAATACCAGGTTTAATCAACTGTGAATATGCCCTCGATTTATGAACATTTAACCCACTATTTTGCGGAATCCAACATAGGTTTATCGCGAATAGTTTTCTTAATTAAACATTAAATTAGATCCACTGATTGGATGCAGCGGCATAGATAAAGTTAACTGACATGTCTCATTACATGAGAGGCGTTTATCTAATTTTGTTTGTTTCATTAAATTATATTTTAACCTTAAATATATTTACGTTTAGCATTAAACATATTTTCATGAAAAAACAGATAAGGTTGACAATTTAATAAAATAAATGTTTCCCTAACACTAGAAATTTTTTATTTTAAAATTTAGCTCTTGCGAAACTGCAGCGGCTAGCGAGCCCAGACAAACGGCAAAAAGTCGCACAACTTATCTTTACAATTCGCAAATCCTTTCCTAGAAGAACAGGGCTGACACTTAAGGATCAAAGGTTCTATTAAATTTTTTTGTAACATTTTTTTCCATAAGCCTGGGATAATCCAGCATATTTCAACGAAACCTCTTTGTTTCTTGAAATATTAAGGAACATTAAAAAAGTCGCATATCAAATCAGCGCATAGATATCATGTATTATAATATTTAAGCTGCATGAGCATTTCTGATAATATAGCCGGCGTATTTTGTTACCTGTTATGGACAGAGTATGTAAGAGTTTGAAAATTATACTTTAAACCGTTTAAAGTATTTAAATATTCGTATTATTATATATAAACACTTTAACTATATACATATGGATATTATTTAAGAACAAACAATGTACCATCCATTGATATCCATTACACATTTATAAAAGTGTTAAAACGTCACCAATAATTTGTTTCCTATTCTTCCAATACCTTAAGATCTAAGCTTTAGTATGTTTGTAGTCCTATACAAACTGTTCGATTAACACGTTATTAATATTATAGTACATAATTCCCTCGATAGTTTATTTATACAAATAGTTAAAGCAAGGTTGTGATATAATCGAGAAAAGGAAGAACTACTTTGACAATTGACAGCTGACAGTGACATTACTTGCTTCTTATTTTGTAGTTCCAACGCATTCCGGGCATTTGACCGTTATACAAATAGTTTAAATTTATGCAGGTAAAAATAAGAAGTAATACGAAAGATACATAGTCCTGCAGTAAAATTTAAAACTATTCTATATATTATTCAAAATTACTCGTAAAACATACTAGAGAAATCATACGAACATGCTTATGTATGAAAAAATGTTTCATTCTAACGACAATCACGTGATTTGCTACTTCAATAAAAAGCTATCTAAGGTTCTTCCTTAATTAGATCAATTGAGAATCCCTTATAATTATGTCATAAGGAGATTTTCCGTAGACGCCAGTTTGATTGGCCTGTTGGTTCAGTGTTTGGCCTGCTGGCATATTGGTTGTTGTGGGTTCAATTGCCACCCAACACAAATATTTGTATAAGATCTCAAATACTTGTTCCATGTTACGTTGTATAAAATTGTCTATATACTTAGAAAATAATACATGTAGCAAAAGCGTGTACTTTGTTTGGGTTGACATTAGCAGGTACGCATTGTCTCGATTCTTCTTCGTACAGGATTCGTGTCTTGTACGAATCATATAAACTGAAAAGAAAGGAATGATACAAAGTATGAAGATTGAGATGAAAATAAAATTCTGAAGTCATTTAATTTTAAAATTAGAACAATCATAGTTTTAGGATTCGACTCTATAAAATCGACTATTTCACTGTCTGGATATGTGCTGCCAATCAGCAGACTGATTAAAAGCTTTCAGTAAATTAAAAGTGATACTATCGAGAGAATATTACCAGAACCTATTTGCACATTACATGTGTGAGTAATAGCCAACCCTAGCGGCAAACGAATACTCAATTCTCTGGGCAAGTGATAAAACGTTTATGCTAATGGTCGACGAGGCTAGACAAAGATAGGAATAAATCTAGCCTCTACTTTAGAGCGGGATAGCTGTAGTTTGCTTTAAGTTTTATTCTTCTAATTGATTTAGTACTTAGTCTGCAGTTAACTTTATAGTGCGGTCTGTTTAAAGAACCATTTCGTTTTCATTATTTCCCTTGATTTTCAAAACATCTTACATATTGCTGTTTCTTATCAAAACAAGTTTACTATAATACGGTCATATATAATACGGTCATTACAGTATTTGTTCATCCAGGGCTGTTTAAAATGCCTTCTTAAACTCGTAAATTGTCATGAAAATGTGTCTTAGTCTCATAAATAAGAATGTTGACCACAGCAGCTCGATGTCTGCATAAAACACTTGTATTAAATAATTAAATTAGCAAAATCCTTGCTCGGTAGGGTCATGAAGTCATTAAAAGTAAAACAACTAAAAGTATAACCGTGTTACATAGGCAACATATTAGCGACATCTTAATTAAAATGTCATTTGTAATGTAGAGTTCGTAATGACTAGAGCACATTTGGAAAGTTTCGTCGTAAAAAGACTACGTATGAAGTTGGAACATTAGGCCTTGGGACTTAGGCACAGCTATGGGCGTGATTACGTCATTACTGAGCGAGTGGCAAATGACTTGTGAAGAAACTACATACAGCTTTGAGACTGGGCAAAGTGACCTCACACAAGCATTTAAACTTATAAGAGAAAACATCGCAATGCTGCAGTATCATTTGGAAAAGGAAAATACTTAACATAAATATTCAATTAACGTATAAATAACTGACATACCCTGTAAATGGACGCAAAAATCCGAACTCAGAAAGAGTCATCAAATAACGATGTATTCATACATATCTTCAGGCCAAGGTCCTTATAGAGTAGGTAGGGAGCACTGATAAAATAATGATATTGATTTTTTAAGTAAGTTAAACATTTTTTTCACTTTTCTCAAATATGATTTATATCGAGATACTCTACGAAATAAGCCTAAACCCAGAATTAAGGTTCAGGAATGAAATTTAGTAACGATGTCTCTGCCAGCCCCTACATTAATATCCGTCCTCACGAAGATGTGAAAAAACTCAATTAATAACAGTCTATTACATAATTATTTTTAAACAACGCAGCTTTACATTAACGTCATGAAGGTACGTGACACGAAAATGAAAATGTTTGCTCGCAATTTTATTACTTTACGTATAATTTGACGCGTCGCTCCAAACCCAAAACGATTAGGGTAAACATTTCGTGCAGGAATTATGAGAAATAAATATATTTACTGTAGACATTAGACTGCCCGGTCGAGTGGTTGCAAGCGCGACTGTCGATCGGGAGGCCCTGGGTTCAAATCCCGGATCAGGTACTATTGGATTTTTCTCATTTAGAATTCTATTAGTGACTCGGGAGCTCGGGGGTGACTCGACTCGACCTGTGCCCGGTGTATAGCAATAGGCTCACCACCTATTCTATGGGACTTAAACGTAATTGGTGAAAAGCGGGAGTGTACTACACTCCTCGGCCTACCCCTTCGGGGATTACAGGCGTGATGTTAAGTTTCTTTTAGTATAGACATTGTTATTCATAAAAATACGTTAAACATTGTAAACTTTTTATAAATATTAAGCTCAGAAAACAGGCAGACGGGCTACCTGATTTTATGTAGTCGGCGTTGCCTCTAGGCATTTGCAAAGCCCGAGGAGTGACCAATGCGTTATCAAATTTGAAGGAGAACTCTCTTTGCGTTTTTCTTGAAGAATCCCATGTTATAGTGTACTGGGAAAATCTTAGATGGAAGCTCATACCGTATTTTACACGTGCGTGGTAAATACGAACGTGTAAAAGACAAACAGATTTATAGAGTAATTGTTTATTTTTATCGCTTAGTTTATCGATTTTGTTTTAAAATTTACTTCAAGTAATTAGCTTATCTGATAGATTAACGTTTATGATTGATATTAAATCAAGTCGAAGACTTTTAAAGTAGTTATGTGTATGCCATAGATAAATTATCCGCTTAACCAAACATACCATGCTAATTATGGAAGCATGAGGAAAAGAAGACCAGCTATAAGTTGAAGTCAACGATTATTGAATTATTCCAACGCTTTCGCTCTTATTAATACTGTTGAAGGATAGTTTCATTTACTTACAAGTTCACGAACGATTGATAGACTTAAAGACAACACAGAATAAGCTTAGCACCAACACATTTACCACGAAAATACAGTCACTTACATACAATTAAATTTGACAAGATTCTTTTAAACAGACGAATATACTCAAATGTATCATCATAAATAAATATGATATCTACATAGTGATAAAGGCAGGACCAGTTGAGGCACGCGACGGTTTAACACAAAAATACATCGCAAACATTAATATATTCGATAATAATAACATTCGTATTAACAAACATTAAACAGAGAAACTTAAACATTTAATAACTGAAATACTAAGTAGGTCGCTGTTCAAACAGCTGAGTAGATCGACTATAATTTAAGGTCACGATTCTCAACCTACGAGCCCTTCCAAGAATATTAGTTAAACTGAAACGTAACACGCCTGTAATCCCCGAAGGGGTAGGCTGAGGAGTGCACTACACTCCAACGTTTCACCAGTTACGTTAACGTCCCAGACGGAATAGGTGGTGAATCTATTGCCATACGATATACCGCATAGATTCAGACTCCGAGCCACTAGTAGGAATTTCTACTAGTCAAACTGAATTAATGTTAAATATGCAAAGCCTTTAAAAGGTACTGTTCACACAAATGTTATTTGTTTGTATTTTGTATTCATGCCTATTTTAATATTAATGCAGATATATAAGTGTACATTCGAGTTAGTAGTACTTATCATCGCATATTGCTTTTATGCTCGTGCCACGTGGGCAGCGAATACCACATACCTTTAATATTATAAGAAATAAATATTTGAAAGTGATAAGTTTTAAAATCAAGAAAGTATACATTTTATATAAATACTTTGAATACTAGTACATTGAAAATATATATAACAGTATCATAATATCATCGGATTGAAGGTGACCTGCCACCAAACCAATGCTGGTTTGGTTATGTATAAATAATTATAGAGATATCTAAATAATAGCCAAAATTATAGAGCTTTGTTTGAACATGACTGCCTCAAGGATCTAAACTATGTGTAATATTGTATAGAAGCCGCCTCTGAAACGGGTTGTCGCTCCAGATGGTACAACAGATAATAAATGAGTATTTTAATATGACAACTTCGTGAAGTAATATATTTCTTTTCGTAATGAAGACTCCATTTTGACGACATTATACCTACTCTAACAGTGTACAATTTTGTAAGCTGGTACCGTTTGTGATGAAAAACATAAGATCTCACGAGTTTTGGTTTGACTGTTGACCGGAACGAAGCGAATACGAATCTCAGTAGGAAATACTGAAATTCAATACGTGACTTCTTTGAAAGTTGGCACAAGTGAAGAACGAAATTGCAGTCCGCTTTTAATCACAGTCAACTTTAGTGCTTTAGGTGAAAATATGCTGACTAACATTGAATAGTCGTAAATATGACAATTTTGATAACTATTTTTTAACCTTAGATATATTAATAAATACTTCTAAGGAACACAATGATGTATTTAATGCATTTCTTCTATACACTGTACCTGAGTTGTTGCTAAGGTATAAAAATTGAGATTCCTCGATCGTCCCTATCCAATCATCGTCATAGAATTTCAAGTACGCATTTGCACAAGGCGATAAAATATTCTCAGATATAGGCTCGATTGGTAGGTAATGAGCACACGTCAGACTTGTACTCGTATACATGTAAAAATGTAACTTTTTTTAACGTATGGCCGTTTTTCAGATATTTCTTAGAGAAAAATTTCCTACTCTGTAGGTACCTACCTGTCATGTCATTTTGTAGGTAATTCTCATGCGTCTGTGTAGACTTTTCTCGAACGTAGCAGCAAGTTATTTGTATTCTTAAAATGCACACGCGTTTCAAATAATCTTCAATGAGCGTGGGCTGAAGCTGCTTTAGTTCTAGCTATTAATGTCCAATTTGATATTTTTCGTTTCTAAACCTCCCTAAAACCTGCGAAAGATGAATGCGATAGAAGTCAACGAACCAATGGAGCTGGAATGTTCGAGAATTTTTTTTACTGATTTTAAACTACGTGGGTGTAATACACTGTGTGATATGTTTAATAAATATTAATCTGATATACTCGTACT
>DWJK01005198.1:0-11336 GCA_018248815.1 Croniades pieria auraria
GTGTGTGTGTGTGTGTGTGTGTGTGTGTGTGTGTGTGTGTGTGTGTGTGTGTGTGTGTGTGTGTGTGTGTGTGTGCGTGTGCGTGTGCGCGTGTGTGTTATACATCATACACACACAAAAGCACGTTGGTACAATTAACCCCAAACTTACAACTAACCTTATACATTGGCATAACATAAATATTTATCTGCCTCTATATTTGTTCCGAGCACCGAATCGGAATTAGCTTCGTAATTATTATAAGCAACATTATTATATCAAATTACTGCGTGCCCGCTCCGCGCGTACCGTCCGCATCGCAAGCGAACTACGTACAAAAAACATCGCAAAAATCAATATAAAAAAGTGAAAAAAATACACTACAGAATGTGGCGGAGAATGCTTATTGTATTCTGTCTCTAACATGATCATGTACAAACCGTATAACTGTTACAAAAAATGTAATGTTTAAACCACTGGTCTATAAAACACTATTTTTTAAGATTATTAAATTACATTCGCTTTACATTAAGATAACAAGACTCACTATTCATTTAAATTTTTATAATTAAAAGTGAAGTTTGTTGCTAACGGTACTAGAAATAATATAGGTAGAAAGGTATATGAGAACGGGATAAGTCGGGCGGGCCGAAGATTCATATCATGTTCTGTTTCGCTTCTGTTCCTATTGTTTGTACCGATTTATGAATAAGTTTTTCGTGCCGTCACCAGTAACAATGTCATTATAACTCTCCCCACCCAACTAGGATGACAGATTATGCTCTGATCTCTTCTCGATCTGAGAGGAAATTCGTGTCCAACAATGGAACGGTTAAGGGGTTGATGATAAAGTACTTGGGTCTGATTAATATAAAACTCTGCTGTAAGTTCCGCAAGGTGTAATAAAGGATAATTTAAACTTGCCATCAAAGATTCTTCTTCATACCAGTCACACTGGTTACCTTCATGTTGCAGGTGACACACGACCGTAACCGCCTTTAATCAGATGGTCAACTCAATATTGAAAGTTGCAAAAGTAATAAGATTATAAAAGTAATGAAAAAGTGAGCAATATAACGTGTATTGTGTGTACTTACATATAGTGTGTACACTAGAAGTAAGCATTTTAGACCGTTAAAAACATCATTCAATCTAATTCAAAACGTATAACGCGCGGCCGCATCGAGACGTCAAAGTGATACTAAGTGAATAACGCAACGTGATTGGTCGATTAGTTCCACAAACATGCTATCACTTACGATAAGCAAAGATAATTCCATATGTCGCGATTGGTCGGCCAAGATGATGTTACTGAAGCGTCGCGTCATTCTCGTCCACATCGTTGTGTCATGTCACCGTGATGACGTCACGTCCAGTGAGACTGTAGGCGACATGCGGTCTAGTGCAGGTAAGAAGTCGTGAGCGACTTGTCGCGTTAATTGTGGATCTACTTTGCAGAACGATTAGTGTTCTAATTCGCTATCTTACGAGGAATTCGCCGAGCGAGTTATTAAACTCAGCAACATTTATTAGGGCTGCCTCGATGTTTAATGACCCTGTGGCCGTATTCGACATTATTTCATAATCCCATATGTTATACTGAATCTGAGTTTAAATTAAGCATAATAAATGTGTACACGACTGCTTATTTTAGCGCTAAGCCTAAACTTCTTCCGAGGTGTAGGCATTCTGCGCGACGGTGAGTACTGCAGAACCTGGAGTGTCGTTCCCCCTTGCACATTGTTTTACTAATACAACAAAAATTTACGTTGCAACACTTCATGCACCGAAATCCACAGATATGCACATGAAGAATAGAGGAGACAAATGAATAAGTACCTATCAGTAAAAAATGTAGTGCATAAAGACAAATGGCAGTCGTCTCAATGAGCGGAAAGTCAATTGTTCGACGATAGGCCGTTACAGATCGTATGGATACATAATGCATGTATGATGCCAACGCGTTGCGAAATCCTGCGCTCATCTATCAAAACGAGACATTTGAATAAATTGTAAATTACAATGAACAGAATAAGTCAATAACCTCTGCGTCTCAAACGTTTAAGGCCGGATACTCACGCACGTGCGTATTATTTGAGTACTGGCGTACTTGTCGCGCTTTAAGTGGCGGCGCAGCTACTTCGCAGGTAACTCTCGTGATTTTAACTGACGGTATTGAATCGGTTGCAATTTCCACATGAATGATTGATCAACAATTGAAAATCTTATTTAAAAATATATGTCTTTATTCAATATCTACATACAATATTAACAAATCAAATCTAATACCTTTAGAGCAGTTAAGTGTTTGCTATAAGTTCCCAAAATATAATCGGTATGAGCGGACAATATGTACTTTAGTATCCTATTGATCACTTCAAATCTAATGTAATAAATTCCTCAGCCTAGTCGACACCGTATCTCATATATCAGAAGCCGAAAACCGCATAGACCCACACACTCCCTAGAATATCTGCACCAAACAATAGATACGACATGCATCTAAAACTGTATAATGCCATGCAAATATGTATATCAACCTTTAACGTGTCGCTAAAGTAACAATTTTCTAATGAATACATTAAAACGTGACGCTTTTATGTATTAATTAGAAAATTATTACTTATATTATAAATAATACACACGATTGCTTATAACAATTATACCGGAGAGAGACGCCATTGTGTACACACCTTAATGCTTACGCACACAGCCATAAGCATGTGTACGTGGGTTACGTGTATGTGTTGCAATACATGTACAAATACAGAATCGCAAATGAAATTGACCTTCGCCACTCAATGGCCGTGCTTACTTCACCATGCAACGTACGGCGCAATGGCTGGGAAGCTGCGGCCTGGACCCGCTACAAAATTTATCTTTGTCAGACGTTATGCCAGATTACTTTTACTTTGTTTTCTACTCAAATAGAACGGTTCAATTACATCCGATCCTACTTTTGATTCCTTATTCTACATTATCTTATTATACATGTGATTCATTCATTCAGTTAAACACAGTTATCTTATTCCAAATTAGGCGGAGTCTGCAACAGTTGATAAATAAACATATATCAATTTTTAAATGAAAGTAGACAAAGAGAAGCAGAACAATTACTGGAATTCAACCCACACATGTTTATCCTTGACGAAAATGGAGTCCTTACCCACCAGTTCAAAAGTCAACAAACTTGAGCAACACCGGATGTAGCGAACACTTAGATGAGTGACCGCCAGTTTCTAATTTTCACTAGCCTTTCTGTTAATCCTTTAAACCTTGTCCGAGGTCTTAATACAGTTCAAAAATAATCAACAACAACTTAGGGCAGCTCGCACCTCCATTCATTTATGCTAGTACAGTATTATGAAAACTTCAGGCAGAAGTGATCTGCACCTTGCAGTAGGATGTAAAATGGGTTACACATAACCTACTAAAGCAGAAAGACACTCAGAATGAAATTACACTAGCTACAGCTAAAGTGACGCGTCGGCGAATGAAGCGAATGAGATGACTTATTTTCCGCTTCGCGTAAGAACCGTGTCGCCGCTCAGCGGTTCCATCGCACGAATTACGCGGAAAAAAACCCGCCGACCGCAACAGACGGCAATTCAGACATTTGTATTTCTACTGAACATTTTTATCTCCACCACGCGACCAAATTATTTGTACATTACATTCATACATTATACAAAGAAGAAGATAGCGGGAAGCTGCAGGATTCGGTAAGCCCAGACCCGGCAGGAGTGGCGCCAATTAGTGTAGACTTACGTACAGCAGTGAACATCAGGAGGCTGATTCATCAATTGAAATGTGGTTAATATTGAGATAAAATATAAGCGAGTAAATCAATATTGCTGAAGTGAAAACGAGCTAGCTGACCGAATGTGTGTTCCGTATTTAGGGTTAGAGGGAACTGTGCTTGAAAACGATCCCCTATGAATGGCTATTCCTAAGGACCATCTGAGAGCCTCAATGCCGTCTATACACCATCCACGCGGTAGTGTTTGCAATCAACGATGGGGATGATATGAAATGAAATATCAATTTACTCATTGGAATTCATTTTAATGTATCCACTTGGCTGATGCTTCCAATCGTTAAAAAGCAGATTATACACGATAGCAGTAGAGCAATGATGCCCACGTGCCAGTGCTGAAGTTCTTTTATGTAACCGAAGTAGCCAACCAATGCGCTTGCAATCCAATTAACATTAAGTGGATGTTGCATCTCCTTGCCATCAAAAACCTCTAATTACTAGATCCCCAACCGCATCAGGTACAAAGGCTAGACGTGAAATCTGAACCATTGCTTTCCTTTTCAGTATTACATTTTAATTACTACCATTGAACATGTTGCATTAAAGGCGTTCAAGTCATTATTCATCAGACACTCCTTAATGAATTTCAATGATATTAATACACATTTTGTTTTGTTATAAATAATGAGCATACAACAGAATATACATATTAAAGAGATTAATCGGCAACAAGAATTAATTCTATCTTGATTTGTAATTTATGAAGTACGTACAAATGTGTTTAAATGACAAACTTTTTTTTGAAACAATCGTTTGTCAGTACATGTGCGTGGAATTTTTTTATATTTATGAAAACTGTAAGAAATCATGTCGGGTTGTTATTATCTTTTTTGTCATCGTATGTTATAATAGCAGACTTAATTCTCTCAATTACTCCTACACAATAGATTTAAACAATTTACGTGCACCTACCACATATCCATAGTTAACGTGGCGATGTACATATTATAAAAGTAAAATCTTGTTGCTTACTAAAACAGAGGGCAGTATTTATATTCAAATATTAATTAGGTAAAAATAAGTATAGGCACTCGTCTCCAACTTACGAATGCACTGAAAAGCAAATATTTCTTGCTATACGACTCAAAAAGACAACGTTTTGCCGATGCATCCCTTAATAACGACGCAGCCGTAAATAATTTCACTGAGCGACACGGTTATCTCATTCTTTTCGTCGTCGATGCATGTCGCATCATACAATTAGAGCACGCGTTACTTCGACTTCAAATTACAAGGGACATTTGCGTAATTGAGAGCGTCCTACCTTAGGGCTCGTACGCACCGTTCATACGATATGCGCACACCTCCATACACATGTAAGTAGGGTTTCAAAACGACCCTATTGTCACCTTTATTCGTACTTTCGACGTACCTTTCACCTTTGAAATATGGCTCTAATTTAACCATTGCTAATTAAATGTGAAACTACTGGGACGGCCCGTTAACGACTATGATGTAAAAGTAATAATATAATGATTATTAAAGCTTAATAATCAGTGCTAGATATATCTATCGGTGCTATCTGTCAACCCGTAAGGGGCTCGACGTGATCTTATCATGCGATGATAGAATACTAATGATGATAGAACACATAACATCACGCCTATTTTTCCCCGAAGGGGTAGACGGCACAGGCACTCCGATACGTACTATATCAATCGTCAGAATATACTACACTTAGTACACTCACGATACGTATATAGTCATGATATACGTCCCACAATGGAATAGAGGATAAGCCTATTGCAATACACCGGGCGCACAACCAAATTTTGCGCTACTACTGTGAACTTCAAGTTATAAAAATCCGATAATACCTACTTTTCCCTACCCAGAGATCCAATCCAGGGCTTTTCGATTAGCTGTCGCGCTCGCAACCACACAAATGTGGATAATTAGGTATTCTTTATTACTAAAAAAAGAGGACGACGTATATTTGAAACTATTATTAAGGCGTGATTACAGAACTACAAAAATGGAGGTTAAACGAAATACCAATTTATTTTAATAACATATTCGACCTGTGGTGTACGGGGAGACAATATAATTGAGTAGGTATTAGTCTAGCAATGGTTACTGATTATAAATTAATACAAATGTGCAATATATCAACATAGTAAATATCGCTTAAGGAGTGTGCACACAGTGACATTGCGGGCAACATTTTGAAACTTCCACACGAATTTTTAATAAAAAGTTGCCGGAACCGAGTTGATGGCGTAGTGATAAACTGACTTTTAATATCCAACTTTTTACTCATTATCGGTGATAAAGACATCTTTTTGGCCGCTGCTAGGCACGAATGCACTTTCCGAAACAATCCGGCTAATAGCGTACCCATTCTCTTAGTGCGTATCCATAGCTCACAAGATGGTTAATCATAATACTATTTTAAAATTCCGTTCAACAAAACTTATATACACATTGATATGAACACATGGAGAGCGCCACTGGTTTGATTACGGTTTTTTTTTGTTATATTGTATCAATAAAACATAAGTTCTGAAGACGTCCCAATTAACACCCTACAAGAAGCCATCTGTCCCGATGTTTTACATTAGGTTAATTAATTGGCGAAATACAAAAAAAAACTGGCGCTGCACGCTACGTGAGACGGTCGCCTTAATAATACTTAGTTGCATGCAAGTATTTATACTGTATTGATAAAAAACTAACTTATTAATATGATTCTCCACGCTGCGTGAGCGCCGTTTATTGTGTTGCATACTTCACACACTGGTGCGCCTGTCCGTACGTACCCTGTACGCACACACACAACAATATCTATACTTATGATAAAATTTTAACGAGGCCGAGTCTCAAGCTACTGGTTCCGGCATCGTGCAAAAACTATCAGGCCCACTTTGATGGGATTTCACTGTTGTATTTATATGCTGTAACGTGTACGTATTAGGGTTGCCAATTTGTCATCAAACATCTGTATAATGTGTGAAGAAATTTGAATTTATTAAATTTAAAGATTCCGCTCCTACGATTGGATCTGTGTGATTTCGAATCGTAATCTTTACAAACATATAATTGTAAGCATAATTCAGGACCAATTACTTAAATTTCATTTACTTAACTTTATTGTTTTTTCTACGTTTAGTTTTAATAGAGGAACGTCTTTAATCCCGGGCTTCATTTACCGGTTAACCCAAATAAGAATTCATTGAATGATAATCGTGTCATCAAGAGTACAGGTAACTAACAGATAGATGATTCGTTTTTACAAGAAAACATTGTTTAAATGTAAAATGTTACAATATTTTTGCACCGATCGACGTCCTTGAAGGCGAACGATAAAAAGAATATATTGTAAGTTGTATAGCGATTCAAAATTAATTATTCTTTGTCTTCAATACTTTATATGCAATGCGTAATGCATTGTCAGGACATACATTTTATTTCGACGCACAGCAAAAGACACTTGATCTGGGGAGTTAAGATTGTAATAATTATTGTGTTGTTGAAAATTCATAAAACAAAACAAATACATTTACCTGTAAAAAAAAACCTCTTAAAGTGGGACATAAAAATGCCATGTATGAAAAGTTACAACTATTCAACTGCAATTGTGAAACCATGCGTTCTAAGTCAATCCTAGATAATAGTAACACGAATGTTACTGACTTCTACCATATCTCAGCGACTCATAGGAACCACTTAACATAATGCGACTAGCACGCCCGTTCGCTGAACAAAAAGGTTATTTTTCGTCATGTCGCTTTCGTAAAAATGGCTTCATAATAATGACTTCTAAATTTTAAATGTAATATTTAAGATTTGTACTGTAGTATTATTCTCTATATATCTAATGATCGGCTTAGATTGCTATAGGAAATTTATTGGATAAAGATAATTCTTTCTCAATGTATATAATATAGATGCGATCTATTACATATATAACTAATAAAATAAATCAATAAAATCCGTATTCTACCATTTGTGTCGGTAAACTATTTCCAATAAAAAACCCGCTGGAATAAATTCTGGAGGACATAATTTGTACTTAAAAACCATTCTCTTTTATGTTTGGTTCTGTGTGAAGTATAATTCTTGTGCCTACATCAACTAAACATTAATCATCATCAACATCATTACAGACCACTGACTTATACATGGGCATAAGTCGTCCCAAAAAAATTAATCCATTAATGATTAATTAGTGATTTATAAGACTAAATATATAGATTCAAGAAAAAATCAAAACGTTGACAATCCCAATTATGCAAATGTTGCGTATGTTTGACGAACATTCATATAATTTAATGCATATTAGGTAATCAGCAATACGGAAACAATAACATTTCTCTTTTAGTCTATCAATACACTTTGTGATTCTGTTAAGATTTGATGTGCAGATAGAATGAATTCTCAGAATGAACTCAACTTTAAAAAGAGTGAAAATACAAGTGACTGATTTTATGAGAATTAATTAGGATAACCATTAGTGCGAATATGACAAATTTTAAACAAATGAACAATTTGTTAATATTAGTTCTTTATCCATTTTGGTTCAAACTAACCTTGACGTATACTATGTCATAAACATACAGCAACAAAGAGAGCTCGTCATCTCATACATTTGTAAACAGGTGTTATAACAATGACGTTGCAATTCGAAACATTCAATCTTTTGCTATCTCTGTCTACAACAAACAAAATATTTAATTAAAATCTCGCAACATGCCTCGTTCGGCTGTCTTCGCAGGGCCTCTAGAGGCCTCATACACACGTAAGGCAAAGCAACAATTACTGAATGGATAAGTAAACAGCGCATGGAGTGTAATTCTATTTTAATTTGCTTCAAAAATTTATTTATTTAGATATTCATTTTTTTTAAGAGTTATTGTATTTATCAAGTATTCGTATTTATCAATCTTACAGTCTCATATTTTACATTTTGCGTCTGTCATTTTGATATCAAACAATCTAATTAGAAAACGTTCTTTACGAGTACACGATCTGGTATAAAACCTCATCGTAGATATTAATTCCGTCATTTCAACTACAGCTCTCACGTAAATAATTAAGAAAAACATGATTTTTAGTTACATTATTATTATCACGCCAGGTCCCTTACGGGATAGACGGAAAGTATTGTGACGCGACGTTGACATCCTTTTTTCTATTTTTGTCATTCTACTTATACACGCGCGCCGGTTTCAGAGACTTCAGTCTTTATAAACTTCTGTTTTTAAGTTATAAGCAAAAGTAAAACCAAAGATACCATTTAATTACGCATTACTATACGTTTCATACAATTCATCTTACCTGTTGAGCTGTGGCAATATTAATAAAAAACAGATGTTAAAACATTCGCAGCGTCGGCTCGGCGACTCCACGCTCGCGGTTAGACGACTCAATAATATCCCACACTTCATTGCAGCAGTACCGCTCATATTTAATTTGCAACAATTACGTATGCATAAATAAAAACTAGTTCGTAGCACGGCTCCGCTCACACACTTCTCAACGAGCAACACATTCTCAATAAAAAACTATATTTTCCTTTCATATGAATATTTGAACATAAAACCCCTTTTGACAAGAAGTGTCATAGTTTTTTAAATTAGCGAATTGTACAGAAAGCAATACAGTACAATTTAATTGGTAAATGAACGTACAGACAAGCATACGGTTAACGCAGAGAATATACAAGAGTAATAATAAATACGGCTGGTCCATCTCGTCCGGTGCAAATTAACCGCCGATACAGTTACAATGTCCATGGCTGTATAACCGTGAGCGAATGAAACAGATGCATCGGTGTAAAAATGCGTTGATGGACATGCGATTATATATGATTACTGCGCCATCTATTTTTTAATATCATATTTTAATAACAAAGTAAAGAAATATGTTAAGCATGTCGTTCTGTTCCAGGCGCCAATTAATGAGTACTGATGTGGTTCTACAATCACTTGCCGTGTATTTATATTTTATTGAAGTATGTTGTTGTTGTCGTTCCAATTTCCGTCTCCTTTTTGTTACTCTTGACGAGTATATATGCTGATTGGTTACAGTACGAATGTAGTCGAAGCATGTCAGGTCTATAAGGCACTGGGTGCTCTCTGCCTACCCCGAAAAGGTTTGGCGGTGATGATATAGTAATAATAATTGGTCCCAGCTTAAAAATATCATGACCTACTCGTACATACAACCGCACGTGCAGTAGTATTGTGTCCTTCATAGCTCTTTATATTCCAAACTCAAATAAACAAAAGACTATTCACGCAAACGGGCTGTCGAGAATGAAAGCGACGGTAGTTTGAGTGTGGTCTAGACTGCCTATCACATCGAATTAAACATAAATAATTATAAAATCGTTCCGAGAACAAAACATTATTCATCTCGCAAATAACATTTAGATAATTCCGTTTATCCATTGAACAGCGCACGGCTCTTCCCGCCGACTCAACGGTAGGTATAGGTTACTAGCGACTGAACGTCCGTAACAACTATTAATACTGTTGTGATCTGACAAATCCTGTAAAGACCTGTTGATCACAGACTTTTCACACGCTAAAAAATATAGTTTTGATCTAGTTTGAGCTAACTAATGCAATAACTGTATTTTGTGTCTTTCTGAAGTGGGTATTGACTGCCGAGGATTTGTGGGCTCGACGTCTGATCGAGAAGGTTCGATCCCCGACTCCGGGCACCGTTGAGTTTCAAAGCCAAAGCAGAAAAAATACTCTTTCTTAGTGAAGTAACATGAGACTCATAATTATTAAATAAGGGTTACCTGCAAAATTTCTCTGAAAATATTATTTATTCTACAAATTATATTTGATAACAGAAATGTAAGGTTTTGTAGTCCTGATGCGGTCGTCCCTTAAGATGGGTTACACCATAAACCACAATAGGGTTTTATGTTATGATGAAAGACTTTCAACTCTACCTAGTTTATTTACAGATGTAATGGTTCTAGAGTAACCACCTCATGGCCAGTTGGCCGAAATGAGCCGCATAACGGCATTCTGGAGACTCCAGACCAACCCTTTAAGTGAGTGGCAGGACTGAAAATAGATCATACTTTGATCGTACGCACGTCTGAACTAATAAATAAAAAGAGATACCCGAGTGATACCGTGTAAAATGTCTATAATATCCAGCTCCATAAACAGGTCTCTTCTATTGGTAATTTATGTAGCAATCAGAATTCGGATGAACAGCCTAATAAATGATATAATAGAAAACGTAAATGTAAAGACACACAAGTATCATATACATAAGCGCAGTTTAATACGTACTCAAACGTATATACTACATCAAAGCAGTTTAACAAAAATATCAAGTAAAAATAATACAATATCGCGTAATTTTATGGCACCCATAATAAGATTGGTGTATATTTCGTTAGACCGGTAGACGAGGCGTAGGACGGCCTCCCGCGAGATGGACGGATGACTTGGTCACAGACGCGGGTACACGTTGGATGCAGACCGCCTCCAACCGGTCAGATTGGAGGTCGTTGCGGGAGGCCTATGTTCAGCAGTGGACGTCCTGTGGCTGAAATGATGATGATGATGAT
>DWJK01005199.1:0-11336 GCA_018248815.1 Croniades pieria auraria
GAAATAAACATACTTATATAATAAAGTATTTTATATTAAAATTTGCGTTAAGAATAATATTTTCTAGAATATAACTGTATCTTGCCAAAAAGAAATATTTTTGAGTTGTATATTAATTTATTATTATTGATTTAGAAAATTTCCATGTGCTGCTTTTGTTGAACTAAAAGGAACATCTAAAAGCACTAATTGATAAACGCTGTGACAAATTTCCGCTCTCCTTTGTCGTGTAAAGACTGGAGGAACGAGGGTCTATCGGTGGTATTATTAAATAGTAACGATCCAGATTTGTGTTCGGGTGAGCTGACCATCGATATGGGCCTATCTGAGGGGTCCAGGCGAAAGAGGGGGAGGTATTATCTTGAGAGGGAAGCACGAAACGTTAGTCGCGTTCGCGTGCATTTTGCATGAGCCCGCGCCGGCGTGCGAGCGAGAGCAGCGTGCGATAGAGACAGCCGCTGGATCTACATTTAAAGAGCATTGTAAGCAAACGCATTATTAATGTATCAGTTTTAGTTGTTGGGAGCACTGGCGCGCCGGGCTGCCAAGAGCGGACCGAGTTATTCATGCCTCATGCATACACCATTCATATTTGATTCCTTTTAATTCCAGCCGTCTTTCGTCTACGGAGGTTCGTGCCGGTGACGTTTCATTTAACCGGCGTTAGAGCAATGAACGCCACGGCTGCGACCAGTAGCTTTGCGTTTGAATATGCTAATGTGACGAAATGTCCATTAGGTTACCGAATCCATCTGAATAGATCAGCGACCGAAGAACACGGCTTTTAAATATTATGGATTCGGCTGACGTGGTCGCACGTCGGGAAATAACTTGGGGCGTCCCGATTCGATGAATACCTACGATCGATTATAATATCATCTTTTTATTATGGAGGTCAGTATTCTCGTTTCTGTTTTGGTCCATCGACTCGCTCGCATGAATTTTAAACACAATTCAGTACCGGAAGCCACTGTATATATGTATGTACGTATATTGTAACAAAATGCATTTATTTAATTCTATATTATCCGCAATACATAAAACAGTTACACAATACAGAGAATGTTGGTTCACTGAATAGCATAGCATCATTAGAACCAAGTTTCGGGACATATGAGCTTGAGGCGTTCAATAATTGATTACCTCAGTCTTGGGCATCTATAAATTACTGGCTACATCGGACCTTGTGCATCGACACTGTATGTCAATAAGATTACACAGCTGTATAGATATTCTAAGATCCAGAGCGTCTTCAGAGTCGACATGCTAGATAATTGGTTATCCCAACAGAGAGCCCGCTTTGTTCTATGTGGTTACGTCTTGATTAATTCTCATTTGTAACCGTAGTTCTCGACTTTAATAGTATAACATTGTTATGGCAGCTCAGTTCATATAGCAGGTGTATTGTTAAATTTAGCGTTCAACTTAGAACAACCCGCGCTCACCTAACATCAGTTGTGAATTCCATTAAACACAACAGACAATCATTGATTGTCGTAATATTCGTAACTACGTTTATTTGGTTAAATAAATCAAAATACAACAGAATCTAAGGATATAAGTGATAGGTATCAGAAATTGAATTGTTAATTTGAAAAGCTGTATCATTTATAAATTTCTAAACGTCAATCACGTTCTATTATCACTGTGCGTTCACCCTTATGCTTTGCGGTGCTCGTCTTAGGGCGGGCGTTCACAGCGGCTATTAAAAATTCACACGTCCACGATTAGGCATAGGGACGACGTAGGGGCATTCCAAAGCGGCAATTCGTTGCCGTGTGGCGAAGAAGAGAAGATGGGTCTCAGGTAGGAAGAGGACAATTATACACTACGTCTGTATTAATCTCCATTAGTTAATACAATATTGTGTTATTACATTATCCAACCAACCCACTTATGGATAAGCATAGAGGGCCAAATGTCTTTTCTCCCATACCTAAAGTGCAATTTCTATATTCATGACGACTCCATTCATTCAACAACGCCAGTACCAGTACCGATTTTTCAAAAATGTATGGTTAGGGTGTGATCGGACCATCGTTGGATGAATATGTTGATCGATCCTAAGCACACAAGTAACCCTGCTTAACGATATATCCAAGGAGAGTTCAAAACTTATCGATAATTACCGGTAATGTCGACGATGCCTTATAATTACTGTAAATATCTTATTCGTAAATCAAATATGTTTGTTTAACCGAGCCGGTTAGGTGTGATTTTGGAATGGATGTTATTGATGATGTCCACTGTATTCTATAATATTACTGTTGATATTCTCAGGTGAATGCGATTACTGACTAAGAACAGTTTGACTTGTTCCTTTGTAGTCATTACAAGTACTAGAAGCGATTCTCTCAATGTTCAGAAATAGCAATATATGTGTGACAAATTTCGTATAGGACGAAATGTAATTAATATAAACAATTTTTGTAGTAACTGATATAATTTTTAGGAACAGCCCTTTTTTCCATTAATTCGTATTGGGTCACAGCGATTGTGGACTAACTATTGAGAGGTTCGCTGGCGTACTCTCAGGCAGTTGACATAACCGATTTTAGCAGCACATGTGTCACACACGCTGCACGTCAGCGCACCGACGCAATTGTAATGAATAGCCGCAGGTGGGTCGGGCCTTGAGCTCGTGTAGCTTAGAATCGAGCTCATTTCGTCGTCGCCTCTCAAACTCAATCTCCTTCCACTCAAACCTCTTTCACGATATCCTATTCGTTTGCCAAGGTCTCCCGCTGTAAGAAGTCTGGATCACATGGCTTCAGGTAACGCTAAAGGTCCATCGCAGTTGTCTTCGCATTACTTATACCGTATGTATATGATATCAACTGTATAAAGTAAAAATATGCTTGCGGTACAGGAGCCATGTTTCGAAACCATGCAAGACATTTGGCAGATTTGTAGAGAGCTTTATATCATGTGACCGGGATACCTTGAAACAAAGTCTGCCGAAGGCTGCAGCAACTGCTTCAATTCTGCTGTTGACTTCGTTATCAAGGAGGCACGTTGATGTAATAGTGCTGTCTCTTTCTATTAATACCATGTAGTAAATAAAACTATAAGAACAATCTTCACTCTTTTACAAAGCTAGTTTTTGATATATATGTATATATAAAGAGCAATAACTACATAGTTGTAATTGCTACCTGTCCTTTTGTCATTTTTTTCCTATAAAATATGTTTTAAATTTATGAATACAAATATGCGTCGAGCCGGCCGTTCAGAAAAGTACGTTTTTAGATAGTTTATTTTTATCAGTTTCCAGCAAACTCATTAAACACGTAATTTCTGTGAATAAGTACCTCATCATGTTTAATTACTATATAAAACTAACGATCGAGCAGTCAAAGGTAGCTCGAGTTATACAGCCGATAAAACATCAATAGTGTTTTAAGATTCTTTGATAATAACGACACGATTTCAGCTTTCAAGTTGTAATGCGTTTGATTCAGGTGTTTGTTTTTTTTCAGCTGGTCTTAAGGCGTCCTTTGATTATTTATTAAAGACTTTCTTTTACAAATCTATACGGTATTTTATGGATATGCTAACGTATGCTAAATGGTTACTGTCGCCAAAAAGGTCTCTGAGAGTTCGTCAGAATGGTCATCAGTCCTCACATTACATTTAAACATGGTAACGTTAGAAAAATCGATTATAAAGAACCAACATGAATTTCTTATCAACTGTATAACTTTTATGTTAAAAATTCGATACTTACGAATTTATAAAAAAAAAACATGTCTCACAGAAATAGTTTTAAAATTTGAAACATGTGTCAAAAATATGCAGACGACACCCGGAGAGTGGGTAACGATGTCAAAAATGTACGATTTTGTGAGGGCGCTTGACCCAAACACGGCCACGACAAACAAAACTCCGTCTGATGAGTCTGTAGCGACTGTCGTAAAGAGACAGTTACGATGTATCCACGTATAATACTTGAAATACATAAATCTAAGCAGCGAGGGAAATTTAACAAGTATTCTGACAAAAATTTTGTAAAGGCATTTTTAATGGAACCGTGTTATAACTTGACTTATTAATTTCTGTACTTTTTTATTTTAATGTACGTATTTTACACATTTTACATAAGGCAAGGAGTTTGATTCAGAGTTAGAAAAAAAACAAAGGAACAAAGAATTAAAAAAACTTATACAGACGCCATTAATTTTTGTCGGCGAATTATAAAAAATCCTTGTTTTTAAATTTTACCAACGTAACAGCATGCCGGTCTTCCCCGCTGGAGTAGGTCGAAGAGTGCAGTACAGTTCCACGTTTCACCAGTTACGTTTAAAGTTTCACTACAGACTTAGTGACGAGCCTATCGTCGTAAAATGAGCATAGAATCAGACTCCGAGCTAGCACTAGAAATTTCTGCTAGAAAATGTGTGACAGAAAAATTCAATAGTAACCGACCTGAGAATCTAACCCATTCCCTGTCGATCAGCAGTTGTGCTTGCACCCACTCAACTTTTAAATATTACGGTTTGTAGTAATTAACATATAGATGGTTAGAGACAAAAATGTGAAAAATATTTCTAAAGCCTTACGAGACTCTTCAAACAACATTTACTTATTTTTAGTTTTCAAAGTACATTAAACTGATGCGATTTTGCTTATTGCATAGTAGTCGTACGTACATTTTAGCCTGATTAAAAGGAGATAACGTAATAATTAAGGATAGTTGCCTAAGTAATGAAATGGCACACACAATGCGAGGTTACCATAATGCGCTTAGAGGGCAGATCACCAATTACTGAGTCAAAACAATAGGCATTAGAAGCGACGAACGCCGCGCATATAGACAGCGGAGTGAAAAGGAAAACATTTTGAAACAAACCCGCGACTTAAGGCGGCAAAACTCTCGTGCACAAAGACCACACTCCACAATTTTCTCAAAAAAAAAAACCCAGCGCGAGTGCAAACTGCGCCCGGAGTGCAATTCAAATGGCACCCGCACCTATGTACATGTTATTAAAAAAATGTGCCTTTGCCGTAGGTTTTAATAAAAAATAGTCGTCTCGCGCAA
The DNA here is from genome assembly GCA_018248815.1 of Croniades pieria auraria. Classification (NCBI taxonomy): domain Eukaryota; kingdom Metazoa; phylum Arthropoda; class Insecta; order Lepidoptera; family Hesperiidae; genus Croniades; species Croniades pieria. The sequence continues at coordinate 5,039 of DWJK01005199.1, forward strand.
CCCTTTGTCAGAACATCAGAGGAGCTTGTACCATACCTCTATTAATGTGAGAGCTGCCTCCAAGACGTACAGGGCCGCATTCACTTGACTATTTATTAATTAGCAACTGCGTTCGCTTCAAATAAATTGACTAGTCGAGTTGCTCGTTTGGAGCACATATGTAGTTGTAAGCGCAAAGCGATTCTACCATACTCCATATGTAAACCTCCTTGAGACGAACAATAACTGAATTTATTTTTAACACGAGAACGTAATTGCTGCCTTTTAAAACATGAAAGCGGAAAGATTAAACGGAGTTTAGAGTGTTAACAGTGCGTCCACGGTAGATTTAACTATCTCCGCTTTAACAAATTTTCAACACAAAATTTTTTAATTTTTATTATTCTGTGATGAACTTCTTTTCGTAATATTTTCGAGCCCATCCGCTTCACGGCCGGTTTACAGTTAATAATTCTGATTCTGGATTAATTTTTAGACCGTTTTATTCAGTCCGAATAATTACTCAGTCATTCGAATATTAATTACCATTTTTGGCACATTTTATTCATTTGAAAGGACGTTCCATGTAAAAACTGCATAAACATTCTGGATAAGGCAAATTTACGAGCGATACATGTGTTTATATCATATTAAAATAAAGGAAAACACCAATGTTTACTTTTATTACTGCCTCATATGACTGCCTCGTATGACTGCCTCGACTATATTTATAACTGCCCGTGGATCGAATAGTTGCAAGCGCGACTGCGGATCGGGAGGTCCTGGGTTCAAATCCCGGGACGGATGCTATTGGATTTTTCTAATTTACAATTTCTAGTAGTGACTCGGAATCTGGAATTGTGTCCGGTATATGGCAATAGGCTCACCACCTATTCCATGGGATTTAAACATAACTGGTGAAAAGAGGGAGTGACCTACACTCCTCTGCCTACCCCTTCAGGGATTACAGGCATGATGTAACATTTTTTGTGTTATCCATATTTAAAGCTAATTTAAAGCAGTAAAACAGAATTTATCTTTTTAATCCCTTGTTACCCGATAGTTTTAGAAGAAAAAACTGGATATGTCGAAATTTAATTCTATCAACCTTTGATTGAACGGCCAACTAAGAATGGGCTTTACAAAAAGGGATCTAAAAATAGAGCTTTACAAGAAAGTTTTCAACATTTTCCCGGTGTCCAAAGCTCGGCCCTGTGCGTAGCGTGCGAGCGATCCCCGTCGGTTTTCCTATGTTCCCTGTGAATGAATGGGAACAGAACTAAGATCCTTTTTTCGTGAAAAGCCGTCACATCGCGACATTTGCGTTGGTCTTACAATATATTTCACAGTGCACACGCCGGCGGTGAATGAGGGCCGCGCCTCAATGGAACCCATTTCGTACAAAGACACCTAATCGGCGATACAGTGATAACTGGTTAATAATATACTGGAAGCGGCTTTGTTGATGCTCACAGTCACTAATTATTTGAATTCATGAACAGTTTTTATGTAATGGAAATGTCCTTTGACTCTCAGTGAATCTTGAAGAACACCTTCGTCAACTCTTTTAATAATCTTTTAATGTAATAATCATATTATTAAGAGTGATGTTTTTAATATTACCTGGGTAATATGACAAGAGAGTATTAGGGAATGCCACTTGTTACTCGCGGTCCACCAGCGCGCTGCGTCGCTACGCGGCCCGTACGCCTTAGCCACCCTAATAATTGCACTCGCAGGGAATCATAATATAAACTGACATAAACTAGAAGGGTCTGAAAGGATTATTCAAATACAAACTCTCATGTTTAATAGCAAATTAATATATAAATTACACTAGTTCTAGATTATTCGTATATATGTCTGTCCCACCCCGGTAACTACTAAACGGTTCCCGTAATGGTTCAACAATAGTGCCTGTTCACCGCAACGCCGTCAAGTACCGCATCTTGAGATTTGCATGTGAAACGATAACCCAGCGGATGTGCCAGTAATGATAATGTTTTTTCATGGGGGATCATACAATTTGCAGCATTTTTCATCTGACATATCTTAACGCGTGCTTTGTATAAACGGAGACATCGCCGCTTCTCCGATCGACATTAAACTTTAACGACTTGATAATAAAGTTCACAATAGCCCTGGCCTCCGTTCCACACATCACTTAAGATATTAATGAGTGCATCCGTAATAGGCGAAACATACATATGAAATTCAAATTTGTAGCTCGGGTCGGGAGCGAGCTCTTCTGCATATTTTAGTAGGCAGCAGAGTGTGAATTAGAATCTTTTGTTAGCATTTAGAACGCAAGTATATACGGAAAAACGATGTTTAATATTGCATTGCTGTGTATATACATGTATCTATATTTAAGGCCACCTGGCAACTAAGAAACTGGACCGGGCGCCTCGCAATAATCATTCATCCTTGTTCGTGCTTGTATTCACATTACATCCGTAGCTATGAAATGGTAGTTGCTGACGAGGAACCGTGCCTATTTGTCATGTCACCTACTAGAATATTTTTCATTATAGAAAATCCCGGATGTATTATTAGGGTTATCTAACAATACGTTACCTAACATATATTAGGTACTGATTGATCTTTTCAGTTTATAATCATCATCATCGCCAGCCTCTCGATATCCATCGCTGGACATAGGCCTCCCCTAATCGGCACCGCTCCATCGGGTCTCGGACCTTCCGAATTCAGTAGCTTCCCCCTGTCTTCTTCAGATCGTCAGACCATCTGGTAGGAGGGCGACCTACGCTTCTTTTATCGAGACGTGGTCGCCACTCAATAATCTTTCTTCCTCATCCATTGTCGGTCACTCGAGCGATGTGGCCTGCCCATTGCCACTTCAACCTACTCATTTTGAGACCTATGTCGGTGATCTTGGTTCGTCTACGGATTTCACCGTTTCAGATTTTGTCACGTAGAGAAACTCCGAGCATAGCTCTTTGAACGATTTTGAATTTGTGTATAAGGCCTACAGTAAAGCTCCGCGTGTCGGTACCGTGTGTCATTACTGGTAACACACATTGGTCGAATATTTTTGATTTCAGGCACTGATGTATATTGGACGACAAGATAGTTCGTAGTTTACCGAACGCTGCCCATTCGAGTCGGATCCTTCGAGTGATCTCTCTCACGAAGTTAGACTTCCCCATCTGAATAGTTTGTCCTAGGTAATTATACTTGTCTGCAAGTTCGAGAGCAGTGCCATCAACAACAACCGGTACGGGTGTGACATTCACGTTTGACATAATTTATTATTTATCTATTTATTTTTTCAGTTTAATCTGTGCTATATTTAAAAGAAGAGGATAATTTCATTATTCAGAAAGGAATCTGCATAATATAGCTTTTCGTTATGTGAGCCGAAAAATCTGAAACAAAGTTCACAGTACAGATCCATGGAAATTTGTAAATTAGTTTTTACCAGCGACGAATATAGTGTAGTTTGCAGTGTTCGCACCCGTCGTATACCTGGCCGCAGGTGTGGAGCAATTCGATTAGTAAAATGAAGTACGATTTATAGTTTCTATAGAAAAAGTAATTAGCGAGAGCGAAAGAAAGGCCGGGTGTCGGAAAAGTCATTGGACATAATTCATAACAAACAGAAATAACGGGAAGTTCGTTCGGCGCGGGAAGGCAATGAATAATTCCCTAACTGCGAACACCCTTCACCTCCCCCCTCCGACGCCCCGGTAGGGGCACCGCGAAAAAAGTACACGACCCGGTCGAGTTTTATAGTCCGGGGCAAAATAGGAGGTAGCCAAAATATCTATACGGCGTATGCAAAAAGTAGAAAAAACTACAATCCCGCTCGCATGAATAAGTGAGTGGACCCTCATATAGAAAAAAGTAAGGCAAAACAAAAAATAAAAAGCGTTGGTATGGGGCCGCAACGCAAGGGGCTGGGCGGAGGGAGTCGCCTCCAACTAATCTCTTCTCGGTACTGATAGTGCGCTAGTTGCCCACAGCGGCAAACGCTAACAGACGAAGCATGGTTATGGACCCGCAGAGGCCACCAAGCTGCCTCTACAACACAGTATCTGCACTATGAGAATGCATAGTCACCAAACGAAGCCTTATTGCTTGTATTGAATAAACTCTTGGGCGACAAGAGTCAATATCAATAACCGAACCCAGTATCTAACCATTTTTATTATACTGAAACCCAATAAGTCAAAAAAAAAAAACAATTGTGTAATTAGAAAATACGAAATTGCCCTTTGAAGTTCGTTGGGAGAGAAAAATCATAAAAATGCGTATTCCATTTCGTACTGCCAAGTCGAAATATTCATTAGATTATTTGTTAAAAAAAAAAACTAAACCCGCTGATACACGTTTAAAGATACAAAGCTACAAAAATTATCTGGCGAACGTATCAGTCCTTTTAGGTCGGATAAACTTTGTCAACTTGCCAACTCCCGTCATGACTGAGGAAAAAACACAAGTCGCCGAATCGTTTTTCAAAGTCCACTTTTACATGAATCAAATTCGGGGTGTACAAGTGAAACGACGGACTAGTAAACATTTGCGCACACACACACTTGTGCAGATAGCTGGTCCGGCTGCGATCGAAACTTAAAAGAGAACCAAGAACTCGCTACGTGTTATATTCACCAGCAAATTTGCATGAATATATCTTAAATGTATTATCGAAAGGTTCCTGCATACGAAAATCGAATGGATAGGTACAGTTACCGTACTTTCTGTTAATAATTTACTATGACACCTTTACAGTGTTAGCTATAGATGGTATAAATAATATACATATATAATATGTAAAAAAAAAACAATAAATTGACATATCTCATATTCCGATGAACTATCAAGCTTTCAGCTAAGACATACAATATCAACAATACTGTTCAGCAGCGAAACTTAACGTAACTGAAAGTCATTAAATAGGCATCCATTAGCCATTTATGTCGAAATAAAAAAATGACGGTACCTACGCAAAGTGCATTCCGCGAATATTATCGAATGATTTCGGAGTCCGCGTATCCAAATGAAGTTTGGACGGACCGAAACGCAAAAGAAACGACGTATAAGGGAATTTTTCGAACATAAATTCGTCCATTACTCAGTTATGTTGATTTATGCTGCTCGGCTGCAAGGATCCATCGCTCCGTGCGCTAAAATTTCCTGTAAAAATTAACTACATGAATGTTCTCGTACACGTATTCTCTCACTAAGCCCATCATATAATTATGTACAGTAAGTATCAATAATTTTTGATATACAAGAAAGGCGTTATTTTTTACTATAAACGGTTAAATATTTTAATGGTATTAATTCCCGATAATCATCCTTATTAGGGGTATTAATCAGTATAGGTACGGCGAAGTGGTAGGACGTAACTAATACTTATGCAATAAAACGGAATGTAACTATGTAGATTTAAAAACGAATTTTTTTAATGATATGTATAACAATTTTATATGGGGTTAATATAAATTCCAAACTAGGACACAAAATGTAATTTTTTTATTATAAAATGAAGCTCTTGTAGTCGTACAAGAAAATTTACTTAATGTCTATAAAACTTTAACGGCAAGTTGAAAGAAATAATTAATTGTTGAAATTTTTCCCTGTGCCCTACGACGGGGGCTCGACCGGCTAGTGTGTGCTAGTAAAATATGGTAATTTCATCTTCGTGTATCTATTTTCTGTATTAAATTTTATACATTTGTTATGAGAAACCGACCTCACTACGTTTTAGTTGCATTGGAATTGAGAGAATTAAATAATCATTAAAACACTCGCATCAACTTAGAATGTATCTGATAAATATTAAGTAACCGTTTCTACGGACATACTTTCTTCAACGGAATTTTTCTTCTCATTCTACATCACATTTTCTTCAACGGTTCCAATCCTCCCTCAGCGTATAAACAATCGCGTGTAGCCGATACGGACAAGGGGTGTATTGTGTGATGGGTACTTTTGCTACTTACTACCACTTCCCACACCTCAAAAAGACAGACTCTTTATGACAATACGTCATAGCTTCGTAACCGTTGAATGAACAAAACAAGTCGTATGTGTATATATAAATAATATGTACATGTATCCGTCATCATCATCATCATCATTGTCAGCCTATTTCCGCCCGCTCCTGGACATAGGCCTCTCCAATAGCACGCCACTGAGCTCGATCTGCGGATCGCCGCATCCAACTGCTGCCGGGCACTTTGCGTATATCGTCACTCCACCTCGCTGGGGGGCGTCCTACGCTACGTTTGCCAAGACGCGGTCTCCACTCCAGAACACGTCTACTCTAACGGTTATCGGTTCTGCGACAGAT